>PVKU01000131.1:592622-716675 GCA_004027475.1 Anoura caudifer | reverse complement strand
AGTTCATAGCAATACAGGCCTACCTAAAAAAGATAGAAACATCTCAAACAAACAACTTAACTCTACGCCTACAAGAACTCGAGGATCAACAGCAAAGACAGCCCAGAGCAAGTAGAAAGAAGGAAATAACTAAAATCAGAGCAGAATTAAATGACATAGAGACTAAAAGCACAATTCTAAAGATCAATGAATCCAGGAGTGGGCTGCCTGGGTTTTAACGCTCTTACTCGCACTGGAGCCTCGCCCGCGGCAGTCCGCTGACGAAAACCTCAGAGTTCCCTTAGGTCGCCTGTCCCAGCTATGAAAAAATAAATCCTTCCCTTTTCAAAGCAGGATCCCATCTCTCTGTAACTCACTTGCCCCAATTCTGAGCAAAAGTGGCTTGTCTGACTCTCCCATGCAAGCCCTCGGTGGCTCCTGTCATGTGATTCCACGGAGCATCTTCATTTCCTGAAGATGTTCCCTGCATGATCTGGTTCCTTTTCTGGATTGTCTTCTTTGAGTGCCCTCTCTTTTTCTCAGTGTCCCACTTAAGGCAACCAGACATACCAAGGGCTTGTGGGGTCGTCCTGTACGGGGACGGGGGTGCTGTGTTTCAGACACCTTCCTCCTGCTGTACAGACCGAGACCTGTCCTACGGTGACTTGAGGTTTAACACCCATGGAAAGACATCAGTCTCACGTACTTTATTTCTTCGAATAGTATGTGACAATATAATGACTCTTTGTGGTTGTAATCCTCCTCTTACTGATTCTGGAGTCTGAGGAGTAGAAATCCCCATAGAATTATGACTTAGCCTCAAAAGTCCTCCTTTTGTTATTTTTTTCTTTGCTGAGAGAAGAGTATTTGTTACTGCTGCTTTCAAATTCAATTTCATAAACCAGTTCAATAAAGAGTTATTTTTCTAGGACAAAGGGCTAAAAATATTCTTCAGTTCATCTCCTCACAAAATTCATTTGACTTTAATGAACTCAGACAGTAAGAATCAAGAAAACAAAAGCTATTATACATTTCATCCTCTGAGTTTTGCTCTTGGTTAACAGTCATTCTTAGACTCAATACTTGCCACCTGGTGGTTCTTATAAGACCTGCTAAGTATTACCCGAGCCACTATAGGGTTCATATATACACTATTCATTCATTCCTTCCTTCATTCAAAATAATGCTAAAAGTCAAAACGCTTGTGTGGAATTGACTGATACTTAAATATTAATTTTGGCATAATAGTTTCTCTAATGAATTTGGATATGTTTAAGCATCTTCATAGGCAGTGAATACAATATAATTTGGGAAAAAAACCCTCAAACTAAATCTCAAGCCATATCAAATGACCAACTCTTTCAGAACTGTTTTATATCTAAGTATTTTTGGTCATAAAATTCTCTCTGCCTGGAAAGTTCTTTCCCACCCATAACCCATAAGTCAGCCTGGTGACACACCTCTGCTTATGAGACTCGGGCTCTCGGACCCTCCCCTCACTTGGGCTTTTTCTGTACTCGATTTTTTCCATATAATATCTCTCATGTTTAATTGTGGTAATTTATGAAATTTTTTCCTCTACTAAACTATAAGCTTCTTTGAGATAGTACCACCTTGTTTACTGAGCTGCCCTCCCAACTTAATTTAAGATGATTAGTATGCCCTCAGTAATGATCTGTTGAATAACTAACACCTAAATCTGTAGATGACCGATAGAAGTGTTTAGATACTATACAGGGCAAGGAAACTCCCTGCATGCAATAGAATTCAGGAGATCTGTGAATTTAGTTGGTAAAAAAATACATCTTTATTTTCTTTAACTTCAAACTGAAATATGCCATTTCTTTTCTTTGTGAATATAAGCAAAAAGCCATAGTAATATTATCAGTATTTGTGACCTGGTGTCCCATAAAAATGGCAGATATTTTCATAGCTTAGTGCAGTTGTTAAAGATATCTCAAAGTGACATTTATGTTCAATACTATTTGTAATTAGGTTATTAGATCTGCTATTAGGTCTTATTATTTATCAATAAAAGGTAACTTATTACTATTTCATTGATTTGTTTTTTGAGTATTTTGATAACTGTTTTCCTTGGTAATCCTACGTATTTTATTTTATATATTAAAAAAACTTTTTTCTGAGAAAGAGGTCAATAGGCTTAAATAGACTAAAAAAATTGGTACAAAAAATTTAAGAACATCTAACCATAGTATTTTAATGAAAATTTAATGAGAAAGCAAATCATGATGTTAGTAAAATGAAAATTCAGCATTGATATCCTCCATTTCTTATATTTTTAGGGTCTATTCATCTACCTGTTTTTAGATGACCCTTTTTCTCACATTCGTCCACCATCCTCGAAACAACAGGGATGAGTCTGAGCTCAATAATTTATCCTGATGTCATAGTGATGACCCTTCCGTGTATCCAAGTTCTAATGTTCATCACGCCTAGGGAGGCTTCCCCACCTTATTATGGAGCGAAAGATACTGGTGCCATTCAAAAATAATTTCTGAAAAATAGCTCAGTGGTTTTAGGGTAAAGGAAATACTTTTCAGTAAGGCTGATCATACAGCACTTTTCTTTTTGATGTGTTTTCTTTTTTAATTTAATCTTTATTGTATTTTTCTATTACCATTTAGTCCCCTTATCCCCTCCTCCCCACAGCAGTCCCCACACTGTTGTCCATGTCCATGAGTCCTTTTTCCTTTTTGCTCAGTCCCTCCACCCCCTCATCTCCTCCCCCTGCCACTGCCCCACTAGCTGTCATCTGCTCTCCATCTATGAGTCTGTCTGTGCTTTGCTTGTTAGTTCAGTTTCGTCATGAGATTCCACATGTGAGTATTTGTCTTTCTCTGACTGACTTATTTCACTTAGCATAATGTTCTGCTGGTCCATCATGCTGTTGCAAAGGGTAGAATTTTCTTCTTTTTTATGGCCAAGTAGAATTCCATCGTGTAAATGTCCCATCGTTGTTTATCCACTCATCTACTGATGGACACTTGGGCTGCTTCCATATCTAGTGATTGTAATAACGCTGCCAAGAACATAGGGGTGCTTATATTCTTTCAAATGAGTGTTTTGGGTTCATTTGGATGTATTTTCAGAAGTGGGGTTGCTGGATCAAAAGGCAGATCCATTTTTAATTTTTGGAGGCATCTCCTCCACACTGCTTTCCACAGTGGCTGCCCCAATTTGCATTCCCAACAACAGTGCATGAGGGTTCCTGTTTCTCCACATCCTCGCCAGTACTTACTGTTTGTTGATATATTGATGATAGCCATTCTGACAGGTGTGAGATGCTATCTCATTGTGGTTTTAATTTGAATTTCTCTGACGATTAGTGATGTTGAGCATCTTTCCATATGTCTCTTGGCCATTTTTATGTCTTCTTTGGAGAAGTGTCTATTCAGATCCTTTGCCCATTTTTTAATTGAGTTATTTGTATTTTTTTTGATGTTGAGTTTTGTAAGTAATTTATAAACTTTGGATATTAACCCCTTGTGGTATGTCTTCCCATTCTGTGGGTTGTCTTTTTATTTTGTTGATGATTTCCTTTGCTGTGCAAAAACATTTTTGGTTTGATGTGGTCCCATTTGTTTATTTTTTTCCTTTTGTTTCCCTTGACTGGGGAAGTATATCTAATAACAAATTTCTATGAGCAATGTCCAAGATTTTGCTGCCTATGTTTTATTCTAGGATTTTCATGATTTCTGGTTTAACATTTAAGTCTTTGATCCATTTTGAATTTATTCTCGTGTGTGGTGTAAGAAGGTGGTTTAATTTCATTATTTTGCATGTATCTGTCCAATTTTCCCAACACCATTTATTGAATAAACTATCTTTAGCCCATTGTATGTGCTTGCTTCCTCTGTCTCAGCCTTTTGACTAAGATCAAATGTAAAACACATTTCAAAGAGTCAAGACCTACTCAGTAATGTGCAGCTTGGGAATTACCTTTTTATTTTCAAAATTTAAAATGAGTTTTAAGGCTAAAAGAGTGCTTTTTACTATAATAGCACAAGTACATTGTGTGGTGACCACTGAGAATGTGCACACTGTCAGCACACAGTGACTCTTGCAGGGCATCCGTCTCATTGTCTAAATTAAGAGAATGGTAAGTGGGAACAGAAAGAGAGCAGTAGCACTTTTGAAGAAAATAACTCTAACGATTAAATTTCAACAAATTCAGGCATAAAAACCTGACAGCTGATTGTGGTGCCAGCTCTGATATAAGGAAGCGGAATTCCACACGGATCAGCATGAGATAAAGGAAATGTATCCCCCATGATGATGCAGAATGACATCCAGGCATAGGAATGACGGGAAGGTAAGAAAGGCAAACGGTCAGTGAATACCAGAAGACGTCGTGAAGGGAACTTGCTGCTGGGTCTGAAATGACTGTGGAGCAGGACTGGAGCCGCCAGTGGGATGAGAGGCTTCAGTGAGGCAACGCTACTGAGATCAAGTCCAACTTTAGAATACGAGGGTGGAATAAAATCAAGTAGAAAAGAAAGTGTCTCAAGTTTTTAGTGATGTTACTTGGAGTTCACCAAAACATCATTTTTTTTTGTTTTATTTTGTTTTGTGACACTTAATTCTTTGCTTACTCTGGGCATCAGACTCTTGACTTTAATTTTTGGTTAGACTGTATGGCCAAGTTGCCAACTATAATGATAATTTTACCACAACAATTTATAGAAGGCAACAGTAAGACATGTTAAGAATGGTTGAGTATCCTTTATGATGGACACACAGAGTGTACTGTGAATACATGAGTAACAAACTATAAAGGCTTTGTATCGGGTTAATTGCCTGTTATTCAGTACTTACACATAGGTTCTAGGTAGTAAATGTGGCCCTGAAGGACATGATGCTTGTGCCATTCTAGACTAGATCTTTGCCTACACTAGCTTTAGTCTCAGTCTAAGACAGCTTAGACTAGACGTCTCCAGAGCCAGGCAGTCATGGGGCGTCCCTCTTTGGCAGCTGTAAAAACTGGCATGCCAGGTGTGGGCACAAGCCCTTCAGGCAGAGAGAGCCATGGCACCTGCTTGCCCCCATGGTCTTTGAAGAGTATTTCAGTCGCCCCTAGATGAGTATTAAACTACATGCCTGCTTCTCAGGCTGAAGCTTTTAAGATGAGTAGAGTATCTCTTTCACAGAAAACAGCCATTTGAGTCTGCTGCCTCTGGGCTGGGCTCTGGGATGTGGCCAGGTGAGGTCATTCCAGCCCTTGTAAGAGCTGTTTCTAGGCTCATTATAACCTTATGGGTCTCCTGGATGCAAGCCCCCTGGCTTTCAAAGCTGGCCATTTTGGGGGCCGTCTCTCAGGTGTAGGTTTTACAAGGTGGGGTACCAGATCTGGGGTTCAAATCCTTCACTTCTCAGTGAGAAGCTCTGAATTGTGAATTCCTTCCAGATTGGGGGCCACCAATGTGGCTGGGGAGAGGGTTCATGGTGAGACTGTTGTCTCAGCCTCTTCTACTCTCTTTGTATGGGATTTTCTCATTTGTGTGGTGTGTAGGAGTTGCTCAGCTACTTTTGGACTTTTTTCAGAGGAAATTGTTCCATATGTAGCTGTAGATTCAGTGTGTCCTGGGGAGGAGGTACATTCAGGAGCCTCCTCTGTTGCCATCTTGAGCTGGAACCTCTTAGCTTGGAACTTCTGAGTTCTTTTCTGTCTTGTTTCTGCTTCAGAGTATTTATTATGAGGACAGTTTTTGCTTATATACTGCTTATTGTGCAGGCTTCCTGTATGGCTTCTTTTTTCCCCTGAGTTTTTTGTTTCCTGGACTTAAAGACGTGATATTGCTGCTGTTGCAGAGAGTGTAGTCATGACCCAAATGCTGACCACAAGCCAGCCCTCAAAGTAAGAGAACCCTCCGGAATTAAATGACTTCTGTGGGGACAGTGAGCTCTAAGTTTCTCTCCTCAGGGTCCAAATATCCAACGACAGTTTCTTTTGGCCACTCAAAGACCGGAATGCTCAAGTCAATTCCCCTCTGCCTCCCCTTAGATACCCTTCCAGCACTCCCGTGTTCAAGATTAACCCCTGTGTTCTCAGGGGTTACTGCCCTCCTTTGCTTCATGTCCAGGGTCTTGAAACTCTTGCTTCCTAT
The DNA here is from genome assembly GCA_004027475.1 of Anoura caudifer. NCBI lineage: Eukaryota > Metazoa > Chordata > Mammalia > Chiroptera > Phyllostomidae > Anoura > Anoura caudifer. Next base: position 710,571 of record PVKU01000131.1, on the reverse strand, counting down.
ATATTTTTCAATTTTGGGGTTGTTTCAGGCAAAAGAGTGAAACTGGACCTTGCTATTTTACATTGGCCACAATCAGAAGCCTGAGTGTGGCACCATTTACTCTGGGTGTGGATTCTAGAGGCTGTTTTTCTACTCACATGTCTGTATTGCTTCTCTGCTCTCTTTTGGCAGCTGTCTTTCCCCTCTTACCATTAAATGGGAATTATTTTTGAAAGCCTTTTAGTCTTCAAAGTCTGTCTTACTGGCAGTTGAAACTGAAAAGTAATTCATTTCTTGTGCTATACAGCAAAGTTGCATGAATAATACAATTAACAATCAATCTCCTGGACAACAGTAGCCAATGAATTAATTAGTTGTAGTCTGGAAGCACAGGGAGGGGAAGGATATGAGAAACATAAAACAGAAGAGAGGGGAGGGGAGAGGAGAGGGAAGGAGAGAGAAAGAGCCCGCTGTAATCCATCTGCAGTGTGGACATGAGTGTTCTGTCTGACCGGAGGGTCTGGGTGGAGCACCAAAGTCTTCCTTGTAGGTAGATTCCATACAGTGCACCTTGGAAAATTTCACAGTTCTGAAAAAAGCACCACACTGTAATTGTTTTTAAGAGGAGCAAAGGTATATGACTTCGATTGTTTAAAGGTGGTTTTCAGCCAAATGCATGTTGTAAGGATATGTTAGGCATAGTTGCAAATTTTTATGCATTTTAATTTGAGATACACAATTCTTAGCATTCAGCATTTCTTAACCACACTTCCTCTGTTTTCTTCTCAAAGGGCTCTGCCTCCAAAATGATAAATTTTTGGATAATCACGTAGAAGAGGTAAAGTCATTAAAATGTCATTCTTTTCACCTTTTATTTATCATGTATCTAATTTTAGAACAACCTGACATTAGCTACTATTTTTAAATACCATTGTTCTCTTTTACTATAAATGTGCTTAAGACAAAGAAAAGTTTGGAGCAACTTCACTAATAGTTACACTTTGCCTGGGTAAATTTTATTTCATTCTGGGATAAGGCACCGTAGTAAGTAGTGGGGTGAATTAAGGAAACAAGTTTCTTTTGTAAAGTGAAAGAAAGGTAGGTTCTCAGGCAGATCACTTTTAGGAAAAAGAAGATAAGGATGTTGAGGAAGCATAAATTGCTCTTTAAAATATCCCTGCTACTATAACCCTTAGGAAGCTTTCATGTACTCACATTGGTGTCCAAGTTTGAAGAAAATGGCTCTCTCCAAGGCCAAGATAGAGCACTGGAAGCTTGCACAGTGTATGGGAGGGGTGATGCATTCTTGCTTTTTGGGGTCAGTGTTTGTCAGGTGCCAAGTCGGGAGCTCTGAATCAGAAGTTGGGACATTGGGCTCTGGCCCTCACTAGCAGTCAGATCTTGAACTGAATACTCTACTTTCCCATCCATGAAATAAGGGTACTTGAGTCTCTTCCAGCTTTAAATGCTTAGTGGCCGAGATTGATTGGTAGCATGCTGTTCAAGATGGCAAGGTGGCGTCTGGGTAGGTTATAAGATCCTTGAAGGTCAGGGAAAGAGTTGTAGGATTCTAATGGGAATTGGTGTCAATGACCTACAATGGTGAGAAGGTGTACAGCCACGAGGCTCAAAAGCAATAGAAGGGATCTGGCCATTAAAGGTCAGGTTCAGTTGTCTCGACTCTGGTCCCATTCACTAATGTGAGTAATTGGAAGGAGATAAAAATAATGAATATCTATACTTTGGGGGTCTCTATTATTTAGTATTTATTCAATAATTCTATAAAAAGTGAGTCAATTTGTTTCATTTTATGTATTAGAAAAGAAATTAAAGAGGAGTTAGGTATGTTGCCCAAGGTCTCTCAGTGAAACTAAAGGGAAGAACCAGGACTCAAATTCAGGGGTGCGTCTTACCCTAAACTCCATGGTTTTTACAGCTCAGCAGTTACAACTGTTGCTTCAAGGGTTTTGTGTTTGTGAGCATGGGTTCATGAATTTGAACAGGCCTTTTGCTTTGTATTAAATTCTTTTAAAGGACCTTTTAGCTTTAAAGTCTATAATTTAAACTTTCACGTAGTGACATTACAAAGGTTTGGGCTAGATGCCTTTTGTAAACTCTGTGAAAGAGGATAAAAGGAAATAACTTTGGGACGTCATGCACATAAAACACAAACCAAGGGAAGATTTAGAATAAATACAAGGAAGATTACGTACCAAATCATTACCAGTGTTTTTCCGCTCTGTAAAAGACATACACAAACAGCCTATATTTGACAACCTTGCACCTAACTACAAGCATTTGAAACGGATTTCTTATTTTAGTGTTTCCATGACAACACATGACCTTTCACCTGTTTTCCCAGGAAGGAAAGGTGAAAATTACTCTCAGTGTTAAATTGAATCTCTCTCTTTCTCCTCACCTATTTTATTCGTAGACACTTTAGAAGGTACAGCAATTTCGTGTTCCTTTCAGGATTTTGCTTCCATTTTTTGACATTAGATGCAGCATAAATGAATTCTACTTCAGTTCCATTTTCTAAGTCCAGTATTTCCAGAGAGAAAGAAGTTTCCTTAAGGTTCCTATACTCAACAAGCAATGTTTGGTACAATAGGAGCAGTCCCACAAAATTAGATTAATTTTTTGTAATCTTTACATTTGTAATACATCAGCAGTTTGGACTCGCACCATCACTAAATTTGGGGATAGCCCTGTATTTGTTTTATGTAGAGGTTTGTTTTTTTTTTTTTTCCTGTTTCTAGTAAGCAATTAAATGAGAAGAGAGTCAATAAATATTTGGGAAGGAATGGATAAATGAATCTAGAAACATTTTGGAAGTAATTTTTATTTGGGAAAAATGATTCTTTTAGAGTGAAATAATTTGATTATTTAAAAATAATTTACTTTGGGATCAAACATCTTGCTATCTATTCAATATTGATAATTGTGTGAGTCAGGGCTTTCCAGTGAAACAGAATCAATGTGATGTGTATTTATAGAGAGAAAGATTTATTTTGAAGAGTCAGCTCCCATGATTGGGAGGCTTGGTGAGCCCAAACTCTGCAGGCAAAGCCAGCAGGCTGGAACCAGGAGAGAGTTGCGGTTGCAGCCTGCAGGCCGTCTGCAGGTGGATGGGCTCAGCGGAGGCCAGTCTGCCTTTCTGAGGCCTTCCACTGACTGGATGAGGGACCCTCCCCCACTCCCCGCACCTTATGGAAGGTAATCTGCTTCAAACTTAAAGTCTACAGATTTAAATGTTAATCCTATACAAAAAAAAAAAAAACCACATTCGCAGATATGTCCGGAATAATGTTAGGCCAAATGTCTGGGCACCATGGCCCAGCCAGATTGATGCATAAAATCAGTCCCTGCAGGAGTGTTGTGCCAGGAGCGGGTGTTTTAAAGGTGACTCTGAGGAAGCAACACAGTATGGTAAGATATTTTGGCCTCCGCTTCCAATTTTGTGTCCAGGCATATTTATTATTTGTTCGGTGCCCGCGATGTGCCAGGCAAGGTTCTTGCCTGTGGGGATTAGTCTAACGGGAGAATGATTACATTCTAGAGGGCCAGTGTGAATTGTTTCATGTTTATAGAGGTTGGCCTTTTGCTCAGCATCAAGTAATTTATTGACAATGGGGAAAATATTGCTTAGAAAACAACCCTTCAATTTGTATGGGATTTAGTGTGCGTCTGGAGCACTTTAATATCCATTATTTGATTTGAGTATCATAAGAACCTTTGACAGAGCAGGGATGGTATTTCATTCCCAGTCAACAAAAGAGAAGCCTGCGGCGTTACTGGTCTGAGGAAGTCGTGACATTGCAAGTCTCACTTTTTGACTCCTGACTGAAATTTCTCAAGTGGCTGTCATTTCCCCAGGGCCCTGACAACTATGAAGGAAGACACTAAGACTTGGATATATTTCAGTCGAACTGTAGAGTTTGTGACCTGTCAGCTTCTATACGGTATCTTCATTGTGTGTGTGGATGTGTGTTTATGGGTATGATGTGTGTTGAGAGATACTCTTTATTCCCTATGTTCATATCCAAACCCAGGGAACTTGGAACTAACATCCCGTCCAGCCCATTCACCGTGGGGCTGCTCTACTAGTTGCTTTCATGGGTTTACTTCCCAGCTGGGCTGTTGCCAAAGTATATTTACTAAGAACAAAGATTTTCACCCTGCTTCCCAGATCCACAATAGTATTTCAAAGCATAGAAGCAAAAGGAATGAGCAACTGGGTGATTAAAACATTTAAAGTGGGTGGGAAGAAAACTGAGATGGCTGATGAAACGCAAACAGAAGGGAACTTTTATTTATAACTTTGGTTCTCTCCAGTTACCACTTCTAGGCCTTTCTAGCGCACACACATCCAACACCTTCTCATCACCCTCCCACCCACTCTTCCTAATGAAGTGGGTGGTCCTGAGGCTGCTATAACCTGATTCGCTCTCCAGCAGCAGCACAACCTCATGCAGAGGCAGGGCAGTGGGGTGGAAAGAGCAGGTATTCTGAAGGTGGGTGGATGGCCATCTATTTTATTAATTACTACTGGGAAGTCACTCAACCATGGAACCTTGGTTTCTTTATCGGTAAAACAGGATGATGATAATTAGTTCTCAGTAGTCTTGTGAAGATCAAATGAAGCATCGTAACTGTGTTTCCCTATTGCGAGCGTGTGCAGTCATCGTAGCCCCCTTCCGCTTAACAAGAAAAAGGAATAGAATTATTACAAAAGTTTAAAGAACCTAAGAAGCAAAGAGAAGAATTCTGGCACGAAAGCTGTATTTATGGAGGAGGTCTGCCGACAATCCTTCAGGACTGACCTCAGCCCATCAGCGGTGCTAAAGGAGTGCATCCGTTAACACAAGGCAAAGATAAGGCTTCCCAATTATAGCTTCCAGAAACTACTTAGGTTGGATCTAGTGTTCATCTCAATGGAAATGCTGAGCGCAAGAATGCTCACACATCTGGGAAAAAAAATCCCTGCTGCTTTTAAAGGGCTTACAGTTTCCCTATGAAGTTACACATTTGAAGACTGGGTTTCTGAGTTCCAAATATGCTTTTCACCTTCAGTAGAGTTTTATAACCCTTTGGTCATGGCGTGCTGTGTAGGGTTCTGTTATTATGGTAGTAAAGAAATGTTAGTTTCTACTTTGCTTTTCCATTACCAAGTTCTTCCCATTTCAAAGCTATTTATTTTTTCTTCTTTCACAGGGAACTATCTACTTTCCAGTCATGGAAATATTTTGTTTTGTTCATTTGTAATACAATTTCAGAGTCATAGCAAAATTGCAAAATGGTGTAAGGAAACCATGTATCCACTTTTTACACAGCTTCAGAAATTGTTTACATTGTTTCTCTCATCAGTTTTCTGAAATACGAGATTGAGTTGGAAATATGGCCTTGTTTTGCCCCTAAATATTTCAGTATGCATTCCCTAATCGCAAGGGCATTCCCTGATATAACATGTATGTATTCTTTAACACAGTGCAGTGATCAAAACTGGGAAATTTAATGTTGATACAATAATTCTATCTAATCCACAGTTTATAGTCAAATTTCATTGATTGTGCTAACATTGATTACCTTTTATAACTATTTTTTTAAATCAAGACCTACTTCAGGATCACACATTTAACACAAAAGTCTCTTTAATCTCCCTTCATCTGGAGCAGTTAGGTCTCCAGCCTTTCTTTGTCTTTTTGAACTTGATGCCTTTGACTGCCCCTTAGTCCAAGTTTGTCTGGCATTGCCTCATGATTGGACTCAGGTTATATCTTTTTGACAGAAATATCCAAGAAGTGATCATCTCACTTCTCAGTGCATCACATCAGAATTTATGGGGAGTTACTTTGTCTGTCACAGTGTGTAAATATTTTGTCATCACATGCTCACCTGCTAGATTTACTACCCCTGATTTTCTAAATCCATCATTTCATTCATATTTACTTAGCAGTCTTCTGAAAAGGATTGTCCTCTTTCTTTCTATCTCTCTATCTCAACATGAACTCCTGGGTTATTATCCTATGCAATGGATTATAATCCATTACTATTTTTATTTATTCTGATGTTCAAATTATTCTGAATTTATATAGAGGAAACCCTTCAATTTAGCTCCCTTTTTCTATTTTGGTATGTTTTCATGATTATTGATTTTTTTTTATTTAGCACACATTGGCACGTCAATTTGTCTCAGGTTCATCATTTGCTCTTCCTGCTTTAGTCCTACAATTAGCCTTTTGTACAAGGAGCCCTGACACTAGGTATACTCACTGCTGATAGGTGTAATACTACTTCTAGATCCACTCAGCAACAGAGTTAGCAAATACCTGTCTCAATGATACACCTTGTGTTCATGCTGATTACTTTAATCTCCAGTCAACACCTGGAATATAGAGACTGGGCTATATGGCAGTCTCTCCCTTTTGCTTTTCTGTCACTCCCTTCACTACCACCGAGAAACCTGGCTTTCATCCTCCCAAAGACGTTGACTCGCTTGCTCAAGCCTGAATGCATGGAAGGTAGCAAGGGCAGAAATATGAGACCATCAACATCTGCTGGGCATGACTGCCGCCCGAGCAAAGTGCTGAAGGCTGATAGAAAGCCAGTATCTAAGTCTTTCCCATGGACTGCTTCCTCTTCTCAAAGAGAGATCATAGATGTGAATTGCTGTGGCTTTCAGTTTGACAGTCCCTGTCACCATCTTCATCACTACCTAGTCACCCTTAGAACCACAAATAGACATGGCATTTATCACATTTCCAGGCCAGAACTACATACTTGAATGATCCAAAGAGAAACTGTATCCTTAGATGCACTGGTAAAAACCTTTAAAACATGTGGATGGGGTTCATCCATTGAATGGTCAGCAGTCGGGTGCCGTACATTTCAATAAAAAATATCTTAGGTCCCAGACCACATTCAAAGAAAAGTGATGTGATACCAGATTCTATTTTCCCTATCAAATCTGTGTTTTATCCAAGCGACCAATCCAGTGCGATATCCTCTTTCCCAGTAAGGTGCTAAGCTGAGACTGGTGGTCCGGGAGAGTATGTTAGAATTGGTGGGGTAGTTATCCAATGTAAAACGCTGAAGGTAGAATGGGAATTGGAAGCATAATAAGAAACTGATAGAAATAAGGTTAAAAAGTTATGCCGAGGCTCTGGTTGGAAAGGCGGGGCAAGGCCACAAATGGGGAGATAGGAAAGGAAGTCACACAGAAGACTATGAGAAGGAAATCAGGATGTGCGGAGAGGCAGGGAAACGTCAGACCGCAAAGGAACAAAGGAACTACACATGGGAGGCCTGCTTTCAGTGGTGCTGGCTGTGGGACATTTGGTTTCAAAGCAGCTGGGCAAATCCTGATAAACTACAGTCATACCACTTTCCCCTGAGCTGTAGACCCCACAGATCGACCACTTTTAATGCCCGTTATCCCAGCCAGTGTTGTATGAGAAGCCTGGAGGAAGAGACCTGCAGTGAGTCACTGCGGCAGGGAGCAATGGCCGTTCTGCCTCCTCCTGCTGCCTTATTTTGTGTAAATAGTTTGTCACACAAACTGAGAGTGTTGAAAAAGCTAGAAAGTGAGTGCTATAAAAACTCTCTGCTTTGGAGCCTGGTAGCTTTGTTCCAGTATCTCCTTGGTCACTTGCTAGGTGTGTGTGCGTGCGTGTGCATTTCTTACCTAATCTCATTGTGCCTCAGTGTCCTTGTTGGTGAGATGGGGTTGACGCAACCTAGTTACAGTTCAGTATAAAGGGTTATAAAACACTGATTATAGTGACTGGCATATAATAAATGCCTAATAACAACTAGCTATTATGTTAGTTTGGTTGTTATTGTTTTAATGCTTTTTATAAACATTCTATTATTTCCATCTCCCAACTCGCTTAAAGAATGGTAAGTAGATTATTACTGCAGTTTTGTGTGAACAGTCTGAGGACTGGGAAAAATAAAACTTTCTCAAGAATGTATAACTGGTGAGTGGCAAAGATGGAGCGCCAGGCTGTGGATTCCAGAGTTCATATGTACTGAGCTCTTTCAACCTCCACACTACCTTTTCCTCTGACTCGTGAACTTGACTCTGACTCTTGACTGTTGGATCTCCTGCTAAATCAAATCTTCTTTCTAGGATGGGCCAAATGTTTCCTCTTGGAGGTGGAGAAAGTGGAATAATCTTAGCTTTGGAAGATTCCGGCCTACGATAAAATAACCGTAGACTCAGTGCATCTTGTGTCCCACCTTTTGTTTTAGCCATTGCTGCTGCAACCAGCTACCTAACAGTGCAAACTGACAGCCCCGTGGCTGGCATCCAGACTGCTGGCTTTCTGTCTGAGGGTTTCTCTGAGACATTGAAGGTACCCATTTTTGCAAGCACAGCTTGGAATTTTGAGGGAGTTTACAACCCATGAGGTGAACCTTGACCAAAGGAAGTGAGAGGACATGGTTGAATGCTTCTTCTTCCGTTCTTCTGGTGGACAGTTTGGAAGTGTACTCTGCAGGTTCCCCAAGGTTACTGCAGGATTGAACTCCAATTGCCTATTCAAGAGGCAAGACCAATTCAAGAATCTTTCCTCCTTCCCTCTTTAGTTCTTCCCTGTATCCTGTTTCATTTCCTTGAGACCACTTTTCAATATAAATTACCTTCATGTGAATCCTTACTTCAGGCTCTGCTTCCTAGGGCAAGCCAGTATCCAGCATCTCTACTCCTGCCCATATAAGTGCAATCTTCTCTCATTGGAGGACCTGAGGCATTCTCATCCAGTATTCAAGTGAGCTTTTCTGAGGGTCCCACAGTACTCTTGATCCTATGTTCCTGTGTCGGGTTTCTTACTTGTGCAAGTCATTTGCTCAGCCATTCAGTAAACCTTTGTCAGACTATACTCACCATGGGCTTGACCTGGGAATTAAGGGAAGATACAGTATGTGTTCTCACTGTCTAGAAGAAACAGTAAAGAGACAGATGTGCAGATAAATTATCGTTGGTCTTTTAGTAGCTACCTGCACCTTGAAGACAGGAAGTCTTAAACTCAAGTGAACATAGAATTTCCTGGAGGGCATGTTAGAAAACAGATTACCAGCACCCCCCCACCTGCCCCATCCCCCCAATGTCTGATTCAGTAGGTCTGGGGAAGACCCAAGAATTTTCACTTTTAGTAAGCTCCCAGATGATGCTGATATTGCTGTTCCTGGACCACACTGAGAACCACCAACCTAAGAAGAAGGCCATTGGCTGCTCTTGCCTCAAGGCATTCAGAAAGAATTCCTTCATCAGTGTACTGTTGGAAGCTCGAAAAGACCAAGAGCTTTATTCCCCAGGTGCTCACCAGGAAACGTCCTTGAGACCCATTAATTTTACCACCTGAACCTTTTGCTCATAACTGTTTCACATTCTTACAAAGTTCATGTTTTTCATTCCCACATTAGCCTGGAAAAGTTCAATTCACATTAAAAATCAAGGCATCAATTAATTTTTGAAGTTTTCCTCCTAATTCCTCTAACTGTAGGCAAACTTACATACACAATCTCTATGACCATCACTCACTCATATGCCTCAACTCTGTCAAGAGAATTTGTGGAGAACTTTGAAATAGGCAAGAAAACATCACTTTGTGTCTTGTCTAACTCACCTATCAGAGTTATTTCCCCTTTTTATTATCTTTGAGCTATTTCACAACTTTAGAAAAATGTAGAAAACTGATCATGCAAATGAATCTTGTTCATGGAAATGCAGATTAATAGTATCTGGTGGAGTTCAATGGACTGTTGCTTTATTTTCATTTATTTCAGAACTGTATATGCACCTTTTTAGATATATATGTATCTTTTTTTGTATTCTCATTTGAATCAGTTATGCCATCTAATTGGTTCCCTCAGTACTTAGTAAGTGAAATATAATTTTTGTTATGTGTTCATTGTATATCCAAATGAAGGTGATGATTATAGTTTCCTTTAAAAATATTCTTTAATAATAGTACCACTATTTCATTGAATTCTAATGGCTCAGCTATACCTACAAGCACCTCCCCTTGCACTTTGCTATGAAATTCTGGGACTCAAAGGCCTCATTTATCTCTATACCCTCAGATTCTAATACAGTGCTAGTAGTGGGTGTTCAATAAATATTTGTTGGGTAAATTTTTAAAAAACCATGGTTTTGGGACAGAAGATAGAAATTGTCATACAGAAAAGGAAGCAAAGGATTTTCCAGGCAGATGGAATGAATAACAAAAAGATCCTAAAATATGAAATGATACTAGAATATAAAGTGCCATGGCAGAAAATGAAAAATGAGCAAGACAGAAAAAAAGTCCCATTTTAAAGGGTTTTTTGGGGGGAGGCAGTGATAATATGCTTATGAAGAACCATTAAAAGCTCTCAGACAATCAGATTGCAATTGAGAATGATCCCTCTTTCTGCCACAAGGAGGTTGGATTTGAAGGGTTAAGAGCCTGAGGACAGGTAGACCATTAAAAATCTTCTGTAGCAAATTCACTAAGAGTCCTTATATCCCAGCTTCAGGAACCTAATCATCATGTCTGAATTATCTATCTGTCTTCAGAGCATTGCAGTTCTTGAATCTTTTGTCCCCAAGGATGGAGTAATTTGGGGTACTAAACCCTGGTTCCAATGATGTGCCACTGTCCTCATCTATCTCTGGATGGGAGCCACCTGTCTGTGTCTTTGCAGGTAGCTTCCTCACTTCCTGCTACATGATCTGTTGTGGGAACACCCTAATGTTGGACCTGGATCTTCATGAAGGCCACTGATTGCCGGGCCACACACCTGCTGCCCATCGCCTCATTTTTTGAGTGCCTTGTTCTGCTTTCACAGCTAGCCTGACATCTTCAGCATCCGGTCTTAATCTTTTTTTAACTCAAGTTCAGATCCTGGCCCCTTCCGTTCAATTCAATTTTGGGGTCATGTTTTACAAGATCCAACAAATTCTGTAATTTGAAGAATTGTCCTTTTTGAAATGTGATGAAATAATTTTGCAACTAAGTTTATCATAGGGATTCTTCATGGTTCTAATGAAATAATTAGAGTTTAAATTGTTCCTGAATTGGTAAAGCTTTATACAAGTTTAAGGTCTTACTGTTAAAAATAAAGTTTAAAATCAGATGCAAGAGCAGTAATTTAAGTGGTACTTGATATACTGACTAAAACTGTGTGTCTAAAAAGGAATAAAATGAAGTAGTCATGGAAGATTACTATTTTCCCTCTTAAGGAGAAAGATAACATACCTGAATTGGATTGGCTACTGAAAATTGATTTAGCAATTTTTACTCCTGTTATACTTCCATTTTCTCACAAAGCAAAATTCCATTATTTTGCTGTTATGAGTAAAGATGACAAAGTAAGAGCAAAATGTATTTAAATGCCTTTAAAGCTTAAAATTTTTCTACTCTAATACTTCTCCTCTACGTATTATATCATACTTACACTTAGTAGGCCTGAAAATTAGTATTTCGATGACACATGCTGAAGATTCATGGTCACTGCTTTAAATTTGTAGCCAGGTAAAAGGTGAAAAATAATTATCTGTCCAGGTTCATCATATGAGCACGCCTTCAAATAAGCTTTTAAATTTGGTTTTTGGAAGCTGGAATTGTAGTCTTAAAAGGATTGAATAAAATTTCAAGAAAAATGGTATTAACAAAGAAAAAAACATTCTTCTTTGGTTGACAAAACAGTAGATTATCTCCTGGGAAGTATTTTGCTAACCTTTGGTTTCTCTCATTAAGTTACTGAAATCTATAAAACTGCATTTCTAAAGAATTCATATTCCATGGTGTCAATGTAACACAATTACAGTTTTCTGGTTGAATTCAATAAAAAAAATTCCCTCTGTACCCTACTGGCAGAAGGTTTACTGAAGAGAGGAAAGAAAGGAGTGTATATTTATAAAACCAACAGAGACTTTGCTGAAAAAAAGAGAAAATAGAAATAAGAATTTACCTGAGTTCAGATAATGGTTCGCAAACTTTCATTTAACCTGAATAGGAAAATCAGCATAAATTTACATGTTTCATGTAATCAGCAAAAAATAGAGAACTTAAACTGTAAACAGGAATATTAAAAGCAAAGAAACAGCCTGCCGTGTCTGGCTCAGAACTGCCATTATTCCATTCAAAGTAAATATCATTCTTTTGAAAATAGTTTTATTTTTTTGGGGGGGAGATATGGTTAGGAATGAGAGAAGAAAGTAACAAAAATGTCTATAATTTCATAATTGTAACTATAATGATTACAACAAAATTTCATTTATATTGGAACCTTTTCTTTGGAATGTCACTAAAAAGGTGAGATAAGACAGTTACTATGGTTATATTTTACTGATTGAGAGATTGAGGCATAAAAATAAAAAATCTTCTAAGAAGTATGTTTTTATGTAATGCTTGAATTTATTTTTTGTGAAATACTTCAATGTTCTCTTATAACTTCTAAGAGATTTACAAAGGACCCCTATATATTTTTTTTCACAATTTTTCTTGGGTATTGTTGATTTGATTTAAAAATATACATTCCTAGATAAGAACCAGTCATTAAGGAGATACAATAAAATACTTTGATATTTTCAGTTTGAATTTGAGTGTTCTAAATTGTTCCTTTTCTGATTCAGATTTACCTAGACTTTGAATGAGTTGGTTAGCTCGGTTATTATCTTGTTTACTTTCTGTCAAATTGAAAACAATCACAAAGTTCCCATATACATTAGAGTAACTAAAGTAAAACCCTCTAGAGCTCATTTATCTTGTTGAATTCAGTTATGTATTATGGTTGAAAATCTATACAATATGTAAAAGATAGAAGAGCTGCAAAAAGATAACTTTTTTTGCTACAAAAAAAAATCTCATCCTAAATCACCATTGAAGACAGCTACAAATCCTGAAATGAAAAATATGCTTACAGTGACCCATTGTGCCCTTACATTTTTAGCAGTTTTACTTGAATAGATAGTACAAAGGAATTTAAATAGAAATAGTTTCGTATTATCTTACAAATAACTAGTGGTCACAGAAAAGAAGTTCCTAGATAGTTGTCTGCAAGCTAGGAAGGGAAGTCTCACCAGAACGCAGCCACACCGGCACCCTGATCTTGAACTTTGGCCTCCTGAACTGTGAGGAATACATTTCTGTTGTTTAAGCCTCTGGTATCTTGATATGGCAGTGCAAACTAACACACCACTTCAAATGCAGGCAATGAAAATGGTAAGAAGGAGAGGGAAAGGGCGGAGGCAAGAAGGTTATATGCAAGGCACTTAATATTTTCTTTTTACTAAGTCATCAGTGACAAGGTAAGGGATTTTGATTCAAAAGCTAATCCTCACACTTCCCCAAAGACACTGAGTTAGAAAGGAGCAGAGAAGGCACATTTGAGAATAAGCACAGGGCATGGAGGAGCAGGTCAGGCAGAGTCCTTCGCGGCTCCAGTCTATGAGGAGGTCAACCACCAGGAAGCCCTGGAATTCAGGGGCCAGCTACCTCTCTCCATTTATAACTATGCAACAGGAGAAATAGACATTTGTCTTTCTCCAACCGGAACTGACAGTACTGTCATGTAAAAATTATTTTGTGAAACAAAACAAGTAACAAACAAACTAAATGGGAAAAATAATTATGCTAGTGCGTACCGCGTGCATCCATCTCTGTCAGTTTTGGAATGCCCCCACACATACTGCATGGAATAACCCTAAGCTCTGTTGCCAACCCTGAACCCAGTCAGATGACAGTTTACTGGGGTAATTGTTAAGTAAGGGAAGTTCTGAAGCAAACAGAGAGCAAGACATAGTTATTAAGAAAAATAACTTTATTCTTTTTATTAAATTGATTTTAATTTTTATCCACATAATTTTGAAATAGTAATCCCTTGTATCATTTCTCCAAAGCCATGATTCCAGATGCCCCCAAAGCCACTTCTTTTAGGAATCTATGTTTTTAGAAAACATGATTTTCTTCAATTTTTAACATTTAAATTTTATATGTAGATGTTAATTTTCTTCCTTGGAATATAAGGATTTAGTTCTCTTAAAACTCCCACCTTTGTCATTCTCCTTCCCCATTATACAATATAAGAAAATAAAGTGCTGGATTAAATGACGTTTGCATTTACATATGTAAATGTGTTTCATATCCAGGTGAAGAGGATGAAGCAGAAGCAAGTTGGGAAAATTATTATTCCGCCAGTTCCTTTATCCAACTTTTTCCTTAGAGATACTCCAAGGGAAATTTAAGTTTGGGAATGGCTCCAGTGACCCTTCAGACTGTTGAATGAAAAGCATGTTGGGTAGAAGCAGGCTAATGAGTCAAACCACTAGACTCAGCAAGGATTAAATTGGGTATCTAATCTGACCCAGCGGCAGTAAAGCACACTTCCTTTGGGGCTAACAAATAGTAGAGGTCTATAAATGTTTTAAAACATATGTGAATATTATTTGTGATTGGTTACACTCTATTCCAAATATTAAATGACTTTTAAGACTCATTATCAATTTTTATAATTTTAAATATACTTTTAGTTTAATTGTAGGCTAGGCTTTATATTTAAAATGTATTTAAGTGTAACTTACAGACTCCATGAAATTCACCTATTGAAAGCGCACAACTCAGCCGCATTTGGTACTCACAGTGTTGTGCAGCCATCAACGTTAGAGTATTTTCATCATTTCAAAAAGGAAACCTTGTACGTAGTAACAGTCATTCTCCAGCCATACGTCCCCTAAGCAACTGTTATCAATTTTCTGTCCCTGTAGATTTACCTATTCTGGTCATTTGATATAAATGGAATTATTCAAAATAATTTTGAATAATTATTGAATAAATTTTGGTATATTGTGACTGACTTCTTTCACTTAGCATTATGTTTTTGACATTTGTCAATATCGTAACAAGTTAGTACTTCGTTTTTTTATTTCTGAATAATATTCTACTTTGTGGATATACCACTAAGATTGCTTGTTATTATTTGTGTCTCATTTTTTTCCTGCAGAAATCTTAGAATGTCGGTGCATGTAAACTTAGAGAACATACCATGCATTTGGGAAAAACACACCTGAATTCCAGAGCTTCGGAGAGAATAGAATGGCTAGCCAGTGGGGATCCGTATGGCTGGCAAGTGTCCATCGCTCTTTCCAGGAAAGCCACCGCGCATTATCCCTCACTGCAGGCTATTTACAGAACTCTCCTCGCGTGATGTAGGTGATGAGCAGACGCCATAATGGCAGATGAAAGAGGAGAACTGCAAGATTCCGTTTAGACCTCTTCCCAAAGTGCAAGGTCTTTTTCTCTGTGTCCTCCCTAAATGGAAGTACCAGTTGCTGACATTTTTCAGAAGAGGTACTCACATTTAGACTCCAGAAGGTACTTATTAGAAATGTGTTTAAATCCATTACTAAATCTTTAAGTGCTGGATATATATGAGTCTGTGCCCACATCAGACCTCTTAATATATTAACTTGCGCTAGTGGACTTTTGACGATGGCATATCCACAGGATTAGACACAAAGGGCTATTTCTCTAATTGAAAAAATAAGAGCTCTATTCATATATAACCACCTTTCCCCTCAGAAGTTATAAAATTACAGTCTGTCCTGTGGTAAAAAAAAGTGCCCATCCCTGGAGATAATTATATATTTTAAAATAAGCCTTGCAGAAGGACATAAGGTAGGATTATATTGGAAGCAATATTGTGGGATCCTGTAGCATGCATAAAAATGTGTGAAAATACATATTATTTCTGTCTGCTTTGCGCCAAAGCCACTAAATTTTGAAGAAAAGCAAATTATTCACATCCTTATGAACTGAATACTTAAATAACTGGTATATTTATCACATCTTTTTCTTTATAAAATATTTTATTTATCATCCCTTTGACATGGATGGATATACTAGAGAATGAAGCACTCTTCAAAGATTCTTTTCTCATACAGATCATGTATCATAGAAATGTATGCCTGAACTCTACATGACTGTAAGAACCAATGTCACCCCAATAAATTTAATAAAAACAAAATAAGTAAAATAAAATCTTCTGAGAGTTTACCTAAGGAAGGTAATGCACTTAAATAAATGTTAATTAACCAACTCTTCATTAATCCCAAGACTCTGTGAAGGGAACTGATGATTTTTATTGAGAAGGACTAATGATCGAAAATTTTTTTAGAAGATTAAGGATGAAATGAATCCTTCTTTTTCGTGGTAACCTACACTAATTTCTATCATGATGAGGTTGGAATTAGCTGGGATAGTTACTCCAGGCAATTTCAGTTCCGGCTGCTGTACCAGAGTTCCACAGACTAGGTGGTTATGACCAACAGGAATTTATTTCTCACAGTCCTGGAGGGCGGGAATCCAAAGTGTGCCCCCATGGTAGGGTTCTGGTGAGAGCCCGCCCCCAGACTGAAAACTTCCTGCTTTTCGCTGCGTCCTCACATGATAGGAGGGGTGAAGGAGCATTCTGAGGTCTCTTTTATGAGACACTACTCCCACTCCCCGGTTGTACACCCTTATGACCTAATCACACCCCAGAGGCCTCACCTCCTAATACTATCCATTGGGAACTAGGGTTGCAGCATGTGAATTCTGCAGGCACACAAGTGTTCAGTCTGTAACTGCTGTGTTCTCCACTGTTCAAACAGCCCATGGAAGGCTTAGCATAGTACCTGGCACAAGGTAAAACCTAGTAATTTCTGGTTGCAAGGGATAAATTGTCAAGACAGACTCATGTTCTTTACATATCTTCTCTAACAGCAAATTTTGCCAAGTATAAGGAGAATAAAACAAGACAGCAGCATAAACACCACATTCTTTCCTGGAGGGATCTCAAGCTCTCAGACAGATCTTCTAGAAAATGTTTCTTTCCCTGGGTCAGGGTTTGCTTCGCAGGGGCAGACAGCGCTAACGATCCGTGCAGAACATCGTTGCCGGGGGACTCCGTCCGAGTGCAGGCTTTCTCTGTGTTTATGGTCCCGCAGGCGCACAGAGGGGCAGTATCTGTGCGGCTGCTTCCCGTTCTCCATCCAGCGATGGCCCAGAGCCCCATAAATTTCAAGTTTATGTACAATTAGCAATCTGGATGTCCAAGTGCATACCATTAAAAACATTTAAAGTTATGTTCCCCTGTTACCAAACCCAATTATCGTGGTAGACTGTTTGTTAGGAGATCTGGTTGAGGTCTGACATTATAGGCACTGTAAATCATTTCCTTCCCAGAAAGAATTGTGAATGATACTTTAAAAAAAAAAAAAAAAAGAAAGTCCCTTATAAATAGATATTGATTCTTATATTTCTCCTTTATTTTTTTCTTGCTATTTCTGCTGTGAGTGTTTCTTTGCAAAAGTCTCAATACTCCCATTTTCACCCGGGCGCTTTGTAGAATTTATTAACAGCTGGTTTCCTTGGTTTGCTTTAAAATGTATGTTACTTGCTATCAGAGATAAGAACAGAGATTCTCCTCTGCTGCTTGTACTGTTCTGTTCTGTGAATTCCTGGTACTGCATTACAACATCCTCTAAAACAGGGGTGTCAAACTCATTTTCACCAGGGACCACATCAGCCTCGAGGTTACCTTCAAAGGGCCGAATGTAAGGGCCGAATGTAATTTCAGGACTGTGTAAATGTAACTACTCCTTAACTAGGGGCAAGGAGCTTGGCACTGCCGCCAGGTAGAAACAAGGTGCAGGGCTGGATAAAACAAGGTGGAGGGCTGGATTCGGCCCCTGGGCCGTGTGTTTGCCACCTCTGCTCTAAAATCTCAGTGGCTTCTCAGCCTCTTTCTTTCTTTGTTGCTCACGTTACCTGAGAGTTGATGGTCAGCTAGGACTCTGAGGAGCTTGGTCAGTTAGCAGGACTACACACGTCTTCTCGCTTTGGAACCCAGGCTGAAGGAATTAGCTATTCTATGAGGCAGGCAGTAGTCTTGGTAGAAGGTAAGTATAAGAGGTACAAGTCAAGCCACACCCTGTCTTCAAACTTTCTGCTTGGATATGACAGATGTCCCATCCACATGGCTAAGATCAAAGCCAGCATGGCAAGGAAGCAAACCAAGGATAGGGGAGTGAACAAACAGAATTTCTCATATAACTTCAGTTTTCTCACTTCACATGGAAATTGTCTTTCCATCTCTTCCTACATGTGGAGCCCTACCGTGGACTGTGTAATGCTCATTAACGTGTACTTTGTGCGGCAAGGGGCTCGTCAGGGCAGAAGTTCTGAGTGATGCCTTCTTCCCGCAGAGAGAGAAGTGGTATGGATTGGTACTTGGTTTGTGCCTCTTTTAGCAAGCATAAAGAGCTGGTCAGTTTCGGTTTTGATGCATATTTTTCCTTCATCACTCTTATTTCAAATACGTGTAATTTAAATTTTTTATTAAAAATAGCAAACATATGGAAAAGTACATACAAAAATATATAGCTCCATGGGATTTTATAAATGATAAAATCATGCTGGACCTACTAATCAGGGAGCTTATGAATACATGCAGATATCGGAAAATCCCGTGTATTACCTGGCTTTGACTTCTGAATATCCCAGATACACATATTTGGGTTAGCACGGAAGGAGGACAACATTACTGAAGTATTATTTTAAAGTTCTGAAAATAAAATTCAATCTATTCATGTATTTTAAATATAATTGTTACACCAAAATTAGGTAAATAGAGAAAATATATTCTGGCTTTATGAAGATTAAATAAAATAGTGTATGCAAAACGCAATGACTGATACATATTAAGTGTTCAATAAATGATGTCTATTTTCTCCTTGCGAATAACTGTAATAAATATCAAATGTCTTATGTCCACTAAGATAGCCTTCCTTCTGAAAATCGGGTTAAATGGTTTTGAACTTCATCCCCCATACCATGAGAGTCAATCAAGTCTCTTCAGTATCAGACTGAGACAACTTATTTTATGAGGGCTACAAGTTTAAAAGGAAGCAAAAGCACACTTTTCCAAAATGCGGTCTGATGCATTGCATGAGAGTGATGGGGCTAAGGAGCTTTATGGTCCCAAATCCAGTTACATTATAACCCTGTTGAGCATTCAGTGGGCGGATACTTACTTGCTTATCCGTGCAAACCGTACACTTATGTGGTTGTGTTTTCATACCCTCTCAGGGCAGGTGTAGTTTGAAACTTGTCACTGCAGCCCTGTTGATGTGCGGCTCCAGGAGCATAGGGCACAGCACAGCACCCCTCGATGATGACAGCAGCAAGTCTCAATACGAAGCGACGTTACTGACTTTCCTTGACAGTATTTTGTATCTGGATGGCAATTTGTGGTTTACACTGGTTCATAATAAGTGAAAGTGTGAGTTTTGTTTCATACCTCATATGCCTAGTGTCATGTGCTTTTTCTTTTTTTTGCCAGATTGGTAACATTTCCAACAGTTTCATGTTTACTCTCTGGAATATCAGGATATCAAATTGGGAAGGTTGCTCAATGGGGGCCCTTTCATATCGCCTTAAAATCATTTATCCTGATTTCCACTGTGTCTCTAACTTGATAGAACATTTCATCCGTTGTCGGTGATGGGTGAGTCTGGGAAGACACCAGGAGAGTAAGGCCAGTGTGTTCGTTTGCTAGGCTGCCATGACGGAATGCCACAGCCTGGGCGGCTTACACAACAGAAACTTTCTGTCTCACAGATCTGGGTGACCCCAAGGCCATCCATCTGTTTCTTCTTCGGGCTGCGAGAGAGAACCTGTTCCGTGCCTTTTACCTTGCATCCGGTGGTTGGATGACAATTTTGGCAATTCACAGCTGTCCAGTTGTCACCCCAGTCTGTGTGTCCGTCTTCACATGCTGTTCTCCCTATGTGCATGTCTGTCTTCAAATATCCCCTTTTCCTACGGACGCTAGTCATACTGGATGACAGCCCACCCTAATGACCTTATTTTAACTTGATTACCTCTGTAGGGACCCTGTTTCCAAGTAAGGCCACGTTCTGAGGCACTAGGGGTTGGGACTTATAAATTTGGGCGGGGGAGTTGACAATTCAACCCATAAGAACCGGTCAGCATAGTCCAGATTTTCAAAGCATAGCTCTCAATGGTAGTCTAGCAGGGAGGAGCAGACAGATTTTGTCTCTGTTGGTGCGTGCTGGGAATGGGGATGGGAAGAGCTCATGAATCAGTTAGTATCCCAGTATTTTAAAGTGAAATTCAGATTGAGGTTGCTAGGAGGCAGCGTGCTATTTATTACATGACAGTAATAGTAAATCTCACATCAGCGGTGCCAGGAAAATGCTAACACAGTTTACATACCTAAGGAATATTTCATCCTCTCTTGACTCTTGTTTTTGCCATTCCTTTTTTTTTTTTTTTAGTTTTTACTTGTTTTTTTACTTTCCTTTTCTAACTTTTTTCATCTTAGTATTTTTCTGTCTGTCCTGATGATCTAAATAAAAGTCATTATATCATCGTGCCCGGTATCAACTTAAGTGTACTGACTCCCTTCCCCTTAAATTGTCTAAAGGAATAATAATTAAATAGGTATTGGAGATAAATCATTTCTGGAGAAATGCTGGGTTTACATTAACGAAAACAAATACTCATCACAAAGCAAAACAAAAAAACTCCAATAAACAGCCCAAGCCCCTTCTACCCACACGGCATCTGTTTTCAAGATCCCTCAGTTGGTGGGTGTAAGTGAGAAGCAGGAGGAGAGGGGAGAAGAGGAGGTGACATCTGCGTGTGCGTCTCCCAGGTGCTGGCTGTGAGTCTGTGACTCACACCTGTACGCTTTCCTAGCAGGGGCCATTTCACTTTTCTGGATGGATTTCTGCTGTGCTGTATGGTTAGTTTAACATCTTAATCCCCTGTTTGTGCTAAGTACTGCTTCAACATGCTATCCAATCAGAATTGTTGTTTCCGGGAAATGTGTTAATTCAGAGAAATCATCTCTGGTACTGGCTCTGTTTGTGAAAAGCAGGTGCCAACTAAGCCAGGAATTATAGCAGAGCCAACAGTTCCTTCCTCCCCGTCACCGTCTCTGGAGTGCGTGTGCAGGCGGAGCCCCGAACCCACCCTCGGGGTGCGCTTTAGATTCTGCCCCTGGTTGTAAGGCAGCAACACTTACTAAAAAGCATGACAAGCAAAATGCACCGCCCCTGCCACTGTGGTCATTGGATTGGTCATTTGCTTTTGTAGTTCAGGATGAACCTGGCTGCTAGCGCCCTGCTGCGTGGGAGGACGGCTCTGGCAGCATGGAGGTCTGACCTCTGACCACAGGGCAGTGGGATGAAGGGGATGTAGGATGTCCTCGAGGCTGCAGACATGGAGGGAGGAGAGCCCTCTGAGCACAGACAGCTGGTGTTGTTAGAGGGGGAGAGGGAGAAAGCAAGAGAGATATGGCTTTGAAGACAATGGGGTAAATGTCTCATAAAAGCCCTTATGAGTAAAATTCATAGATGAAATAGAGGTGTATTTCTTTTAAAATTTGGAAAGTATAGCCAAATTTTGCTATGTTGATATACATATCACATATATACAGCGAGGTCTATCTGGAAAAAGCCCAGCCATTGTTAATGTTAATGAGAATGGTTTGCGCAACATCGATGTAACCTGGCAGCCAAGAGAGTGGATTGGAATGCACATGCATGAACACTGACAACTGCACTGTACTAGTCAGTGGGGATGGTACACAACCTTGTGTGAGCATGTGTGCTGTGTGGCTGTCACATTCAAAATGACCAAGCAAGTAGAGCAATGGATTAGCATCAAATTTTGCGTTAAGCTTGAACATTCCTCTACAGGAACTATTTGGATGATTCAGAAGGCCGCAGCTATGGGCAACTGGTGACTGGCAGCTTCGCCATGACAACGCACCCGCTAATGCATTGCGCCTCCTGCAGGGCTTTTTGTGGAAACATCAGATCACCCAGGTGACTCAGCCCCACTTCAGCCCAGGTTTGGTGCCCTGCAACTTCTGGCTTTTCCCAAAACTAAAAGCACCTTAGAGAGGGAAGAGGTTTCAGAGCATCTATGAGATTAAGAAAAATCCAACGGGGCAGCTGGTGACAATTGGGAGAACTGTGTGAGGTTCCAGGGTGCCTACTTTGCAGGGGACTGAGTCGTCATTGTCCTGTATATTATGTTTCTTCTATCTTGTGTCTTCTTCAATAAATGTCTCTGTTTTTGATATTACATGGCTGGATACTCTTTGGGCACACCTTTGTTGGTATATATACATTTGACATATATTTCATATTTACATATGTAAACGAGAACATTCAATGAACTGTAAAATCTAACACTTTGCCCAAACTTGTAAAAAACTCATATAACCCTGGTTAGGACAACATTTGGGGGGCCATCTACCTAGAATTGAGAATTAATTTGTAAAAAGTAATCCCACCTAAGCCTTGGCAGGATGGATGCTGAGGGATGTGGATTTTTCTGCCTGTAGTGTAAGAAAAAGATTTTTTATTAAAAATAAATTTTAAAAAACAGTTGTTTCTGTTATATAAATAACAAAACTTATTCACAACAAAATGCATTAAAATCTAAGAAATCTAATAGAAGGAGAGTTTCTTAATCTTAGTAAGAGTGCTCCGGGGGCCCACAGAGGTGTTCAGGGCCTGTGAAATGTGCCTGAAACGTTAGGTTCACGTGTGGATGAGGTCTGGTGTCTCCCACCACCTCCCGTCACACTCCACATAGTATGGAGCCATCACTGGGGAGAAGTTTTCACTTAGCTTGATAAATCTGCATGTTCTGATATAGCCTTCAGCATAACGTAAATGTGCTTAAAACAAAGCATATTGTGAAGAATGAATAGAAATGATTCCTGATGACCCCAGTTATATAGAGATGTCTCAAAGAGGAGAAAAATATTCAGTTACTTCCATTCTTCCCTCTTCTATTGGAAATGGATTAGGGTTAACAGGCTTATTCTGCCTGATTTATTACACATGGGTTTTTCAGTCTATTACTCAAGAGGTACAAGGAGAGGCTTTTCATCTTAAATCACTTCCTCGTGTGTATACGTTGTCTACCGGATGCCCACACTGGCCCCAGCCCTCATTTCTCCCAGCTAGCTAAGGTGTCCGCGGGTGCCCTACCAATGTGACAGATTGTTAGCTTTTTCTAGTCTAAGGAGTTGATGGGCACTTTCTCAGAGGCTCTTTGGAAACTTTCAAAGTGGAAGCTAGATTCCACTCAGAATTTAACAAAAGGGAGACTCAATCAATCGTTAGCCCTAAAATTATCCCCTCACCAGCATTTTGTGCTGTAGACACTCAGACTCTTAACCCTATTTTATCTTTTCCCCTCTCTCAACAGCAAGCTGGTCCCACTGGGGGCGTTTTAGGGAGTCTGCCTCCGTCTCTGCTGAGGTAAGAATTCCCATTTTCTTGCCCAGTATTTTTCTTCAACCTCTGGTCACACCAGCTGTTTCCTGGTACCTGAAAAGGTGAAAGGGTGAGAGCTGTGTAAAGGTTGATTCTTCCAGAAGCTTTAAATATTACTGTGCTACTGACAGCTCTTGTTCTCCGAGACACTGCCTTGGAGGGTAGACCACGGTCTCTGCTGATGAAGCCCCGAGGACTGATAGGTCCACTCTCTAGTAATGAACTGACCTCTGGATGAATGTGCTTTAAAATGCCACGTTGTCTTCCTTCAATTAATTTCCCAACAGGTTGGCTTAATGGGAAAACAAATGAATAACTCGAATCCCTCACCTGTCTTCCTTTCTAATGGAAATAAACAGTCTTACTTAAAAAGAGTTAAAATATATTCTCATGTGCTGAAATGCCTTTGCTCTTGGGGATCACTGTAAGAACCGTGATGTGCAAGAAACCAACACGCAGCTGGCGGGTCTCCTCGCTGGTGTATCACTTTCAACCTAGCGCTTTGCGTGATCAGCATTTGTCTCATCTCTTCATGTGGAATGTGTCTTCCTTGAATGGCAGTCCTGATATTATTCACATTTCTATTGCCTTGCCTTTGGGCATGGTGGGAACCTATATTATTCCTGTAAGTATGTAGGACATGTCTGTTAAATTATTGGTTCAAAGCAAGGCCAGAAATTGCTGCCTTTGGCAATATTGCCCCTCATCTTCTGCCGGCCCAAGTCTTTTCCCAGTAGTCCACGATGATGTCTGTCATCCCCAGACCTTTCCCGGGCTTAAATACCTAACAAAAAACTATGTTTTATGGCCTCATAAAGCGCTGAGCGCAGAGTGATGCAACGGTGGTTATTTCAATGTGGCTATCTAAAAGTCCACCTAGCAAGAAGGCTGGTGGAATCCATGTATTTGTACTTGACTGAGATCTGGGGTTTGTTCAGACTCCAAGCAGGAAAAGCCTGGCCCCCAAATGCCTTTGAAAACACCGTGCCATTGGTCAATTAGCACAAGCACACTGACTAATCCTTGGCCAGAGAGATGGCAGCCAGCCCTGGAGACCAGTGAGGTTCTGTTAGAGAGCAGCGCTGTGTAGCCCTGAGATAAGCAAGGTCCGAGAAATCTCTGCGCTAACACCTTCAAGCAGCCGTCCCCAACCATTTTGGCACCAGGGACTGGTTTTGTGACAGTTTTTCCAGGGACCTGGGGTGGGGGGATGGTTTCGGGATGATTCAAGGGCATTACATTCAAGCTTACCTCCTGCTGAGTAGCCTGGTTCCTAACAGGCCTGGATGGTACTGGCCCTTGGCCTGGAGGATGGGGACCCCTGCCTTAGGGCATGAAGCCAGAGGCAGATACCTTTGTGTGAGCCAGAAAAGAGCAGGGTACGAACATACTCGAGTAGATACAGCCTTTCCAGGAGAAAGACTCTTCTTCCAGCCACTAGGTTTAGGGCTAGGAACAGTTTCTGGTGAGAAAACCAGAGAAGGCAGAAGCTGTGATGTGTGTTTCATACTCCGGTGTCATCATCCACACACAGTAAATTCTGTGCATCTATTCCAAAGCGAGGGCTTTCGTGAACTTAAGTCTCAAATGATAACACCACACCCTCAGTATTATTCTGTGTGGGTTTCTGAAATAGGCAGTTCTCCCCTGACAATTAAAATCGAACATGTTTTGCTCACAGGAAGCAAAACCGTATAATCCACCCTATTAGATATGTTCACATTAAGGAGATTTATTCCAACTCTGTTTCTCACATGTCATGTTTGCATAATGCCAGTGTTCTCAGCACTGGCTGTGCATTCGCCTGAGTGGCCTGTCAAGTACATGTGGCCCGAGGCAAATCTACAGGATAAAGCTGAAGCATTGATGTTAATATTTTGAAAAGCAACAAACAACAGCGAAAACCCTTTCCCCATAAAGAAGGGGTTTATATGCACTGTTGTGCTAAATACAAAGCCTTTTCTCCTCTCACATGTACAAACTGTTATATATAGTTATTATTCTTATTATTTCTTTTTAAAATTATTTGTTTATTTTTAGACAGAGGGGAAGGGAAGGACAAGGAGAGGGAGAGAAACATCAATGTGTGGTTGCCTCTTGTGCACCACCTGCTGGGGACCTGGCCCATGGCCCAGGCATGTACCTTGACTGGGAATCGAACCAGCAACCCTTTGGTTCACAGGCCAGTGCTCAATCCACTAAGCCACACCAGCCAGGGCTTATTCTTATCATTTCTAATGTTACTAATTATAAAGTGACTTCCTGATACTTTTCACATTTACTTGGTAATCATCCCAATATCCTTCCCCAAATGATTGGACAGAATCTGAAAATCTAGTTGTTTTTAGGAACAGTGAGTTTCAAATTTTTGGATCAAGATTCACAGTAAGATACTGTTTTGATATAGTCATTCAGGATACATATGTACCCTAACGTAGCTTTAGGAAGCTTGCGGAAGTGACCCGCTATGTGTTTGGTATCTGAGAGTTTTATTCTGTTCTCTTCTACTGCACTGCACTCCATTCCATTCCCTTCCTTTCCACTCTATTCTTTCATTAAAAATTGTATAAATAATCAGCTAAGTGGTGACTTGCACTTTTTATGCCTATGACCTTTTTTCTCCTACCAGTATTGTTCTCACTTCTCCTCACATACTAAGCTGTACTAAGTGGAGAAATGAGGGAGATCGTGTTTTAAACCACGACACAAATAAAAACTCAAGCCTGGCAAATAATACTTCCTCTGGATGTATAAATGTGTTGGCAAAGTAAATGTTTCATTTTAACACTCCAGTAAATTTTAGATTTCTCTTTGGGCTGTAACAACTTTGTAGTCAATGTCAATGAATGGTCATTATCCTTCAAGATGGGCAGGAGTATGCTTTTGGCTGCTCTTTGAACGTATATATTTATTTAATCTTCAGGACTATCACTCTGGCTGACTGAGGATGATGACGGGTGTGAGAGCCCAAGAACACAGTAAATGTAATTCTCTTAATGAGCTGATTCAGTCTGTTACGTCAGCCCTGGTGTGTCTGTCTGCCTCAGGTCTGTTTTCCAGAATACATTTATATCAGTAAACAGAGAAGTTCATTACACCAAGCCAAGGCATCTGGACAGTTAATTTCCAACTGAAACTCTATTGGACAAGGACAGGGCAGTGGGACTGGATGCTAACCCCCACTCAAATTATTAGGGGAGTCATGAAGTGGGAGGAAAGGCCACTGTATTTTTTCATTGTTCCTTATTAATAAATAATGTGGTGAAAGGTGGAAAAGAGATTGAGTGTTGGGCTATGTCTTTTAATCCTTCCGTATAGCCTGTGGATTTGATGTTCCATTCATTTTGTCTTTGGCATTTCTCTCAAAATCATCCTGCTAACCGTGCTGAAAATCTTATCTAGGGTGACACCAGGGGAGAAAACAGAGCTGCAAGTGCTGGGGCTCCTTCCCTACACTTAGAAAACTATTGATTTGGTAAAAGTGTCCTAAGTTGTATTTTTAATTTGCATACATAAGGTTTACTCTTTGTGCTGCAAAATTTTATGGGTTTTGTCAAATATACGATATCTTGAAACCACCATGGCAATATCATACAGAATATTTTCAATGTCCTAAAAATCCTCCGTGCTTCAGTTATTCACCCCTGACCCCCCCACCCCCACCCCACCCCACCTGAGTTCCTGGAAACCACCTGTCCTTTTACTCAGCCTACTGTTTTGCCTTTTCCCGAATGTCACGTAATTGGTATCATACAACGGACAGCATTTTCAGCTGGCCTCTTTCACGTAGCAGCGTGTATTCATGCCTTTTCATGGCCTGAAAGATTATTTCTTTTATCCACCTTTTGCCTTACGTCTTTGATCATATTTTGATGGTTATTTGAAAGACCCAATCTACTAATTATAACCTCTTTGATGTTTCAGCTTTTCTTCTATTTACTGTATTTTCTCCTTTTGGTCATGGGTCCCATTACTCCAGTTTTTACCTGGATAGATACATTTGTTACTGATTGTATGCTTGACATTTTCAGCACGCTGTTGAGAGTCTCATTTTGTTCTTTTCTTTTGAAGAAAGTAGTGAGTTTCAGTCTGGAAGACAGTTACTTTTCTGGTGGCTTAGCTTGATCTTGTCAAGGCTTGGTTTTAGATTTTACTCGAGTAAGTATAGAGTATCCATTTCCCTTATCCTTGGGCCAGAGTAGCTCTATTCTTAAAGTACAGACTTTGTGAAGTTTTAACTGAGTGTTCAGAGTGTTCACTCAGGTCTTTCCACTATTCCTGGTTGTAATTCTAAAGTACATGGACCTGTGTGCCTTTTGGAATCTTTTTTTCATAACACCTCCCACCGCCCAGACCCTCAGGAGACCTTCTTTGCTTAGCCTACCGAATCCTGCTTTACACACATGTATATTTAAATATTTGGTGAACAACTCAAGGATGCTCCTATCAGATTTATCAGGCTCTTTCTCTGCGTATCTCCTTTTTATCTTGAATCTTGTCATAGAAATTCCAGCTACCACTTCAGCCTCTAAGTCTGATCTCTGTTCTCAAGATCTCTCTCCAATGTCAAGGCTACCGTTCTGGGTTTGGAAATCATTTCCTTGTGCTGAGATTTGAAAAGCTCCCCAAGGGAGAGCACCAGGGTGAATGTGGAATTCATCTCCTGTGTTCCTTTCTCTCATGGATCAGAGTCCTGTGCTTTTTGCTCTCCAGTGACTTCAAATAGTTGCATCGGACATTTTGCGTATTTTAAACTGTTTGCACTGAGAGGGGCCGTGTGAGCCCAATGCTTTATCATGACCAGAACTAGAATAAGAAGTTGATATTTTCTTTTTAAGGAAAACTTTTAAATGAATTTAATCCTAACCTAATGTCTTAAATATATTTTGATTTTAAAATGCCATAAATTTTACTATTGCCACTTAGATATTTATTTTCATGTATAGTGTGAGCTAGCAGAAAATTTTACATCCTATTATATGAGCAATTAGTTATTTCTGTACCAGGAATTCAATATTCTTCTTTTACCCGTCCTTTTCAATTCTTCATGTAGCTACTAGACCAGAAGGATGCAGATTCGGGTTTTCCAAATACAGATGTTAAGAAAAGAATACTTTGGTTCAAAAATATTAAGTGCCAGTAATATATTAATTCTGAAGCTTTAAGAAGAAAGAGAAGAACTAAAAGTGAATAAAAAATGAGAACGTTTATTTCCTGCAATTTAATAAACTGGAGGCATGATCCAAACAATGTCATACTTAGCATTTCATTTCCTCTGGGCTTTTAACATGATGGTTAATTGCAGATGGTGATCTTCTGGATAAGACACTGTTTACAAGTGTTAAATTTTAAGCAGGAGGCTTCCATGGTTTTCTGTAATGTTTCTCTAAGGGGTAGTGTGTGAAATCCACACAAAGATGTGTAAATCAGGAAAAAACAGATACCTGATTGCTCATCTACCCACTCCCAAGGTTGCAAGCAGATTTGAATTTCAACTTATTTCAGAATAAAATTTTTATTTTCAGTTATGGTATCTCATGTTACTTTATGTTATTTTTAGAGGTGATGGATAGTATTACAGTACTTTGGTCTATTCATGAGTGTTAGGTTTCCTGAACTGATTTTGATAGAAGAATACTGATTTAAAAACTACATACTCCTAGCGGAAATTTGTCACTTGGCCTAATGTGGTTCTGTGGGATTCTACATTCAGCTCTTGTGCCCTGTCTCGTGGAAGGGTGGTTGATATGCATGTCCACAATTTGTTCTGTAAAGACTTGACATGCATCCAGGTCAGCTTGGAGTTTATATCAAAAGTCCCACTTCTCTAAGCTAGACATCACAGCAGTGGTTGGTGTCCAGGCCTCTAGCACTTTCTCTGGAATGTGAACGATTGTGCGCTACCTATTGCTGTCCGTTTCTGTCCACAGCCATTCTGAGCACGTTAGTAGGTTAAAAATATAGTCCAAGGAGGATAAAATTGTTGGAGACACCCAGAGAGGAGTGTTTTCCTGGAATAACACGGCTGCTTGGGGTTGGTGGGCAGGTGCCTTAGACCAAAGGTAGTGGAAATGTTGGGGAGGGAAGGGAAGGTAAGGTTGCAGAAATGGGCTGTGCGCCCACAGTGATAGGTCCTCGAGCTTTTTCTCTCCTGCCCACGTTCATGCTGCACGTTCCTACTCATGCCTGCAAACACCATGACCTGGGTCCCCAAGCTACTGCAGCAGGCCTGGCGGAAGATCATACACAAGGAGACTTTGGCCCCCTATCCTTGGGCATTTCTGCTTTCCTACAGAGGGGAACCTGCAGAAATCTGCAGCTGTGGGTGTACCTTAAACGTGATTCGTCTTTTATGATGACCTCCCTGAGGCCCTCAGTGGAAAAGCCCAGGTCAAATTCACAGTACATGCTAAGACCACACACATTTTCTACTTTTCAGATCACCAGCAAAATCTGCATAAGGGTTTTTATGGTTTCCTGTGGTTACATAAAACTCTTGTTGAAAAGAGGGGTATGCAGAGCTTATCGTACTACTTACGCCTCAATGCCCAGTGTGACAACCTTTGAGAGAGAGAACGGAAGTGCTGGGGAAGGGTGGGGTTCTCTGATTAAAAAGGGGCTTGAGAAAATGAAGCAAGAGCCGGAAGCTGAATACCTCCCTGTCTTTAATCAGACCATACTGTTCTATGAATTTTTATTTACTTATTTTTTCCTCATGACTTTTTACTGTGTTCAAAAGCAAAACAGAAAGCTCCTTGATTTCTTGAGACAGGATCAAGTTATGCATTCAACGGAAAAATTCTAAAGAGGCATTTTGTAGCTTCTTAAAAATATGGTAAAATGTATGGATATAGCCTTTATCTGCCTAAGGTAAATGACATCTTTGGGTAAAAAAAAGAATTTCTGCAAACCTTTTGGATGGAATCAAAGATTTGTGTTCAAAGCAAAATGGTTGTTAATCCACTAGAGAAACTGATTGAGCATAGGGCTGAGTCTCATCAGAAAAAGGAGAAAAGTTCTCTCAGTTACTCTGATTTAGTACTTTCAATATAGAAACAGCTAAGGACCACAGATAGAGAAAACTCTATTGATTGAGACAATTCAAACTAAGTTCCTAGGAAGCTCATTATTAGAAAAAGAAATCAAGCTATTTTAAGCATCCAGAAGTATGAAGTAAGACATGGGAACATGTAAAAAATATGTCAAATTTCAATCAAAATAACATGGCAGCATTGGGGAAAATGTATTATTAAAATGTCTGAACTATACATAACATGAAAATAAATTTTAGGGGGCTGAGGTAGCAGCATTATTGAGATGTATTTCACATACCATTCAGTTCAGTCATTTAAAGTATAAAATCCAATGGTTTTTAGTATATTCATAGATATGTATAATAATCACCACGACCATTTTCAGTACATTTTTATCACCTCATAAAGAAACTCCATGTACTTTAGCCATAATCTGCCAGTCCTCACTTCCCCCCACAGCTCCAAGAAAGCATTAATCTATTTTTTGTTTCTATAATTTTCCCTATTCTGGACATTTCATATGAATGGAATCATATTATTTATGTTGGTTTGTGACTGCTTTTTTTCACTTAGTATAGTGTTTTATTGGTTCTTTCATGTTGTAGCATGTATCGGTACTTTATTCCTTTTTGTAAATGAAGAATATTCCATTGTGTGTTTAAGACACATTTTGCTTATATATTCTTCAGCCGCTATACGCTGGATTTTTTGTCTGTTGACTATGGTGAATAATGCCGCTATGAACACTTGTGTACAAGTTTCTGTGTGCGCATAGGTTTTCAGTCCTCTTGGGTGTCCACCTTCTAGTGAAATTACCTTGTCAAAGGATAATCCTGCTTCACTTTTTGAGAAACTTCCAGATCATTTTCACAGTGCCTATACCATTTTACATTCCCACCAGCAGGGTCTGGGGGTTTCTCCATAACCTCAGCACGCCCACCATCCCGGTGGGTATGAGGTGCTGTTTCATTGTGGATTTGTATGCATTTCCCGGATGATAAAGATGTATTGTCTTCTTTGGCCACTTGCTCATCTTCTTTGGATGAATGCCTAGTTGGATCTTTGGCTCATTCTTTAATTGGGTTGTCTTTTATTATTGAGTTGTAAAATTTCTTTCTAAGTTTGAGATACAGGTCCCTTATCAGATATATGATTTATAAATATTTTTCCTACTCTGTCTTTTAAAAGTTTTATAGTTTTGGTAATTACACTTTGGTATGTTCTCCATTTTTGGTTAATTTTTATGTGTGCTATGAGGTAGGGATCCAGCTTCATTCGGTGGCATGTGACGTCCAGTACCCAAGCACCATTAGCTGAAAACTCCACTCTTTCCACATTGAGTTTCCATGGCACCTTATTGAAAATCAATTGACAATGGATTCGTGGATGTCTGTTTTGGACCTCCCATTCTGATTTAAGTCTAAATAGATTCTAAAAATCAGATAAATTAGTGGAATTCTAAAAATCAGATAATCTCATTGTTTCTTAAACTCTTCCAAAATATAGTAATAAAAGTAATACCTAAAACTTATTTTTTAAAGTAAGGACCAATTTAATTAAATTAAGCACCAAAATAGATTACTAAAAAAAAAATAAGACAATTTAAAATAACAGATTTTTAGCCTTGGCTGGTGTGGCTCAGTAGATTGAGCACTGGCCTGCAAACCAAAGGGTTGCTGGTTCAATTCCCAGTCAGGGCACATGCCTGGGTTTTGGGCCAGGTCCCCAGTAGGGGGCACATGAGAGGCAACCACGCATTGATGTTTCTCTCCTCTCTTTCTCCCTCCCTTCCCCTCTGGTCTAAAAATAGATAAATACAATCTTAAAAAAATAAAATAAAATAACATTTTTAAATTAACATATCAAATTTCCAAGTACCTACAAGCAAACAAAATCACTTAGAGAATAAAATGGCTAGAGGAACAATGTATGACAAGTTAAATTTAATAACAAATTTTAAACTGTAACCCAAACTATAAAATACTTATATATATTCTAAAATTAAATTTGAATATGTAGAAAGAACAGGCATTACCTTAACAGGAGAATTCAGTGTCATAACATGTTCATTCTCTATATTTTGATTTAGAAATGTAATGCAAAAAATAGCATCAGACTTCTGCTTTCTTTATTGGAGTTACACAGTTTGACTGTAAAATTTGTTTGATACAAAAGGTCAACAAGAAAATCCAGAAAAATCCTGAAAAAGAAAAATGAGCAGGGGAATGAGTTGTCGTTCTATCAGGTATTAAAGTATTTTATTCAATCTGAGTTTGTGAAATACTAAAACTTTGACTCATGAGCAGAGTAAATGAGCAGAATAGAATATCCAGACATCAATCACATGGCATATGGAAATTTTGTATAAATTAAATCAGCATTTGTGGGCAAAATGATGGATTTTAAAACTAGTGTTGTTAGAGTTACTGAGTAGCAATATTGAAAAACAAATATTATAACTTCCTTATTTGACTCAAAATTCAGAAGTATTAGGAAGAAAGATTGGTAAACTCGATTACACAAAAGTAAATTAAAATTTTGCATGACAGAAAGCAGCGGAAGCAAGTAAAAAGACAAGATGAGAAGAATCTTTGTGACTGTTAAAGAAGAAAGTATTCATGAACTTGTTAAGGTGGTAAGGCAGACTTGATGCAGGGGGTCATGGCAGTAGGTGGCTGCATCAAGCAAGTAGGCAGTAGGGAGAGAGATGGGAGGCAACTTTGAATACAGCATGGGCTGGGGAGAATTTATCGCCAGGAGTAGAGTCGAGGTCCATGGATAGAAAACTACTAAGAGAAAACATCAGGAGTGAGGGGGCTTTGGCTTGTCCGGATTCTTGCTGAAGGCAGGCCAGAGTGATCAGACATCATCTGGTTGATGGTGGAGGATGAGGAACCCTTTTTAATAGTAAATATCAAGGGTAACCAAATACGAAGGTGGAGGTTCTGGTTAAACTGACCTATCAGGATTTTGCTAAAGTTGGACAATGTAGAGAGGAATCACAAAAGTAGGCCTAGTTGAAAGTTCAGAGGAACCTGACCAAGCAGGGAATCTTTGTCATTAAATTACACAAAAACACTCTTTTTAATATAAAACGTATTAAACTAGGAAGCCAAGCAATTGAAAAGTAGAGCTTCAGAATTAAAAATAAAAATATGTACAATCTTGAAGAAAGATGGGCTGGAGCTATGCAAAGATAACTCATACACACGCAAAGGACGACAAATGGCTCTGAGCTATATAAAGAGATGCCTAATCTCACTTTTAATAAAAGAAACACAAATTAAAACTGCACTGAGATACAATTCCTCATCTGTCAGGGTAGAAGCTCAAGGTATGACAATGGACTCTTTCTCCATGGAGGGGTGGTGGTGGAGACACAGTGGATGTCAAAGGAGACACAGACTTTGCTTTGGGGCGATGGGTGCGTGATGCCATGTGCAATGGTGTTCTGTTGAGCTGTGCCCTTGAAACCTGCGTGGTGTTGTGAACCAGCGTCACCCCAACAAGCGCAGCGAAGAAGCACTGCCTCGGTGAGACAAAGGGAAAATCCACGCTCCCCTGCATTGCTGGTGGTAGGATGATGTATCATTATGGGGACTTTTGGCAATACCCTGCAAAATTGCATACACATTTACCCTATAGTAAATCAAGTACCACTTTTGGGACTTTCAGATAAACGTTTTTAAAAAGTACAATAAATTTCATGTACACAGTTGTCATTATACCACTGTTTGTAATATGATAATTAAGGCAGTAATGATCTAAATCTCTACCATTAGAGACCTAGTTGAATAAACTGTTGTATCTATACAGTGTAGCACTATGATCTTATGGAATGGAGTGAAAATAATTCTTGTGGGCATGCACTCAGATCCTCAAAGCTGATATAAAAATTATTTTAAAATGAAAGCCATTTGAGCTAAAGAGGATGCAGAAAGAAATCTTCCCTGAGAAAAGCAGAGCCTCTCAAATGTACAGCTGCCGTTGTTCCCCTTCTGGGGGCATTTCCTGTAAACTCAGCTACTGTGGAGATAGACAACCCATTGCACTATCGTCAAAAAGCCTGCTAGATCCTTCCACACCTTCCCACTTTAAGCCCAAACCACCTCCTGCCCCCTTTGTTAAGGTTGGTGTGAGTGCGGGGTGTGCATGTGTGTGCGTATGTGGCTTTTGAATGCAGCGACTCATCACTGAGTACTCCTCAGAGATGTACACCTAACTAAACCTTGACCTTTTCCCTCTTAATCTTTCTGTTACCAATTACCTAACAGCCCCAAACAGTTGAACCCAAGTTGGAAGAACTGAAGTTTTCCTCCTAACATTCTCTGCGTGCCATGATGGGATCTCTGTGATGTGGCGTGATGTTACCAAGATGGGGGGGCGGGATGTTATCAAGATGGGGGGGCGGGAATGTGCAGTTTGCGGTAGATTATCTGAGAAAAAAAGATAATATAAACATACACGCCTATTTTCTATATAAAATGTAAAAAAAGGAGTAAACATAAAACTTAAATATGAAAGTTTTCTGTGGGGGAAGAAACAGGTTGAATGGAATAGGGAATAAAAGCAAAATTTCTCTGCACCTAACTCATTGTGTAGTTTAACCATTGGAACAATGTAAAATATTTGCATATTATGAACAACACTAAGTAAAAAATTAATCTTTATAAAGAATAAACTGAAACAAGTAAACCTATGATTTTAGTTTATGGACTGGCCACAGAGAGAAACTTTAAGACGCAGTGGTTTGCCTCAACACGTCTCCTCCATTAGACACGTAGGACACCCCTGCCGAGGAGAAAAGAACACTTCTCTGTCCTCTTAGGTAAAGTGATAGGGACCTGTGCATTAAACTTCCAAAAGACAGATTAGTAAGACAAAAGTCAAAATTTAACTCTCATGTGTATGGGAGTTTACAAAGATGGGATTCAACCAGGTGATTAGAATTTGGGGCTTATACACTGTGTCTTAATAGGGGAAGGAAAAGAGAAGGGCGTTTATGGGAAATGAAATGACTTCTTAATAGAGGAAGGGCAGGGGAAGAAAAGTCACTTACGGGAAAAACAAGTAACTTTTAAGAAAAGATAAGTGGGCCCTTAGAAGAATAGATCAGACACATGACACCTTGTGACAAGGTCTGGTTAGGTGAGGTGCTGACTGCTAGTCTCTGGTGCCAGCCTTCTCTGCTTGCTCCCAGCGAAAGCACGTAGGGCAATTGAGTTCTTTGGGAAGATCCACCTTTAGGAAGATAAGGGAGTCCAAGAAAAAAGCTTATTCCTGAAATGCCTTCAGCTGAAAATTAATTTTTTATGGCACAGTGGAATATTCTGAAACCCTTCAATGCAAAGGAAAATAAAACTGCAAAATAAACAGTTTTTAGTAATCAATGGCCAGGGTTGAGGTTGTATTGTTATTCCGAGACTGATAATGCCTGTGTTACTCGATAAAGAAAATGAATACTGAAAGCTGTTTTGTTGCAAATAAGGATTGACATTTTCAGGAAAAGATAGCTGTGCATCTCTGAAGTTAAATTAAAAAATGCTATAGTTCTGAATTTGAATGGAAAATATCAGCATGAGAACTTTAATATGTGTAGACACACATGTACAAGCAGGCACACACACATTTCCCACAGTCCGCATACTAAAACAGTGGACACACTGGGGTGAGTATGGGATGCATTTACGTGGTTAAGAAAATCTCTTTATTTCTGATTCATGACCGACCGTGTCACTGAGAATCCGTTTCATATTTCCCACACATACATGTGGATGTACATACATGCATACTTCTCGGCTTTGGACGCTGAAACGATGCCCACCCACCCTCCCGGCTGGCTCCAGTTCTGGGGCAGGCAATGTCCAAGGCAGGTTCACAACGTCTTTTCTTACGAGGTAGTAAGAAAGCTCTCAAAGGCTCAGAAAATGTCATTGTCACAAGGAAGAGGCTTCTACCAGCCGAAGATGGACAACGAGGAATGTGACTGCTAGGGATCGAAACCCAGCAAACATTTTTAAATTCATGAGTACATGATATTTTAAACACAAAATACCATTGGCCAGTTTTAGAAGTTGCTAGGGAATGTTATATGAAAAAACCATAAGTAAACAGAAAATCACCAACTTTCCTTGCCTTTAAAAAAAAACGAAGCACACCTCTAAGTAGCCAAACAATTAATGAGGGAAGGTTCTCCTGTTAGAGTGGAAGGGACGGAAAGGTTTTCTTGACTGCCTTAGGGTTTCTGGTTGAGCCGGGAAATTAAATGGACAGAGACAGAGGGAGACTTGATAAGGAAGTGAAGACCTGGAGAAACGGATCTGAGTCTTTTTTTGCTAGGTGTGAAAGGAGTGGACAGGCCGGTAGAAGTAAGATGGATTGGAGAATATGAGGTCAGTGTAGAAAATTAGGGAAAATGGAAGCAAGTTCTGTTCGTTAGGATTCCTCTGGGCATCCCTTTGCCTTCAGCAGTGGGGATGCTCCTTTCCTCCGGGTGCAGGGATGGCACTTCTCATGAGCGGAATTTATGGCCTGTTTCTGGAGAGAAGGGGGAGGGGGCAGGAGGTCAGAGTGACCTTCCTGCTGGGCACTTTCTCTTAAACTCAAATAAGCCATCACTCCATATTCAGTAAGCTAAGCTGCCATTTTCAGGGTAGCATGTCCCAAAGCTCCTTAGGAGTGATCCAGCTAATAAATGAAGAGAGAAAAACAGAATCAGTGTATTGACATTTAGCAATACATAGTGCACAAAGGATCCTGGCAAAAGAAGCGCTAAAATCCCCTAATGAAAATACATGACACCACCAATAAAGCAGTTCTGAAAAAAAATTCAAATCCCCTTGTAATGAAAATTCTAACTCCGAGCACCGCTTTAGCAGCAAGGTTTTACATAGCATCACGGTGGTGCAATCCGCAGAGTTCTGACCTTGGTACATTTTATAGGACATCAAACTGGTTTCTTCAATAAATACATTGTCAATAAAAACAGAAACAAAAAAAAGGAAGAAGCAACTGCAGGTTCAAAGAGACATTGGAAACATATCAAGCAATCACAACGTACACCCTGATCCAGGCGAACAAACTGTTCTAATTAATTCATTTGATCATTATGGAAATTTAAGCACAGGATGGATATTTGATTAAATTGCCAACGTTTCGTGCCATAGGTCTTAAGATTTCAGAAATGAGAACTGAGAGGCACCACTAACTGGCTACTATTCAAGACAAGGTGGGTCTGGTTTTTATTGTTAACAGTTTTTAGGCTTAATCTCTATGTGGCCTGAAATAATTGACTTGACGTTTTTAGTGTCCATCTCCTTGTATGCGTCTACCTTTTCAAATGACTGTGGTTAAAGTGTGTTTGTGACAGCCCGTTGCAAGGTGACATCGTTTCAAAAGTAACGAGACCCTGTTGCCCAGGAAAGAGCAATCACTCCCCGCCACCAGGCCTTTGACTTCTGTGGCCATGTCGTGCGTGTGAAGTTCTTCCTCCTCCTCTGACTCACTGTGGAAATCTAGATCAACACGTTTTAGAGGAGGAAAAAGGAATCCTCTTTCAAGGAACAATTTTAAGTAAGAGAAATATAGCATGGATGGTTGTAACATAATATAAAAAGCAGTTAGGGAGAATTTGCCACTAACAGGAATTAAGACTCACAGGGTAGATTTAGCTGAATAATGCTAATGTATTCTCCCTGTCTGCTGAGGTTTCTATAAATAGCACACACAGGCACCAGGCACATCCTTCATGATTAGCTTCTCCCTCTTGACTTAGTTCATCAATTGGTGCCATCAGGCTCTTTTGAAAGTCTCTGCTCCTGATTAAGAGAAATGAGCCGGTTCTCTCTCAGAGGGCTCATGGAGTGGCAGGGGGTGGGCGAAGTCAGCCTTGCCAGGGCCTTGAGTGTCTGCAGAGCCGGCGGGGTGCTCCTCACCAGCCGAATGGAGGCCCAGATTCCCCAGGGTGTCCCAGAGCCACAGCCGTCGTTCGATGCCTGAAGTGGAAGCTTTTAAAAAGGAAGTTGCCATCGTCTCTGAACCTGTGTGCGTGCGTGAATGCGTGTGTGCGCGAATGCGTGTGCGAGCACGCCTGTGCGAGCACGCCTGTGCGAGCACGCCTGTGCACAGACTGTGTGTATGAATAGCTGAGATTTGCTCATGCTCCTAAATCAGAGGATAAGCCTCTACTCCAGGCATGGTTTCTGCATATGGAATTAAGTTATTAATAAGAATTTCACACTTCTACTGAGCACCCACTGTCTTCTTTGGGTCAGTACATTTTTATCATTTTTAAAAGAACATTCATCATGTGTGCCAAATTGCTATCTAGTTTGATATATTGCTTTATTAAAAATACTTCTTACTTTGAACCAACTTCAGACTTACAGAAAAGTTGCAAGGACGGTGGAGTTCCTGCATAGCCCTGACCTGGCTTCTCCGAAGGTTAACATGTTGCATAACCAGAGAACAATGATGAAAACCAGGACATTAACTGTTACATAATACTGTTGACTAAACCAACAGAGCTTATTCAAATAAGCAAAACTTCTAGGAAAAAATTTTAATATCCCAGGTTTTAAAAATGATGTAAATTGCAACACATTGGGCACAGCAGGTGACATATTGTAAATCAGAAGGGTGATCACGACAGTGGGAAAAGTGCAGGGGGTTTATGGTGGGCACGGAAGCGTCACCCTCACACCACTTGGTGGGAAACACCAGAACTCCTTGAGTGAGTGGGGGTGATGTGGGAAGTGCTGATGAATGTACATGGTGGAAAAAAATTCCCCCGTGTGATTGAGGTTCTTATCTGTTAGGGGCAGGGCAGCCCGTTCTCCACCTTGGAACTGTTGCCATGGTGCCTGTCGCCCTATCATTGCCTTTATTCCATTAAATCCTGACTGTATGTAACTTCTTGGTGCATCACTTATATTTTCAGTTTTTTGAAATATTCACAGACCTTCATAAAGTTTATCTTGTTTTAAGTCTTTAATATAGTCCTGCTGCTTTTTTGTTTCCTGCAACGTACAGTGTTTTTAAGGCTTTAATTTCAACCTGTCCCAAAATTGACATGAATTTTCTCTTTACTACCTAACTTCAGAGCTAGAGTAATTTCTTTACAGCCTTCTCATTACTTGAAGTTTGAGTGCTTCTGTGCAGTTGTTTTTAAAGCAGCCATATAAAGAAATACATTGCAAATGATACCAGCAATGGGAAGATATAACTTGTGAAAAAAGAAAAGTGCATCTGTCCATTTTCATAAATATATATTATTTATCTACATGTCCATTTTCATTTCATACATATGGAGTGGCAGCATATGTACCCAGAGAACGTGCTGACATGTAAATGGAGATCACTTTCACATGGCTACTGTCATCTACCTTTCTTTTTCTTCTCCTATATTTTATAAGTGGAGAAATGTAATAAAATTGCATTTTTAACTGGTGTCTGGCTTATAATGTTTGCTATAGTATTTCCGAAAGTCCGATGGCACAGAACTGATAAAAACAAATGTGGCTGATTGTCACATAAGTTTAGACGGTTGAGGGAAAACACTGATTGTCAACATAAGTTTAGATGGTTATCAACATAAGTTTAGACAGTTGAGGGAAACTATTCGGTATTAAATTGTCTTTGCATGAAAATATAGGGATGATACTTCCATATTTGCCTTTGCTTATAATTTAGGGTTGGCATGGATCAGAAAATGTTGAGAACAGCATCGTACCATCTCTCCCCGCCACCCCTGTGTGCCTTCCTCATTGTTGTGAGATGGCCCATCTCAAGCAACCAGGTACCAAGTCGCATGCATGGGAGATTATAATGTTTTGTGTTTTTTCTTGTTGCATCAGACTGTCAGAAAAACCAAAAAGAGGGAATAAGAAGGCCCCTCAGCTTCACGCAGCCAGCAGCTGCATGTTACGTGTTGCATGAATCGCTGTGTTCTTTAGTTCGAGAAACATGCCGTACATTCTGCACCAGCTGACAAGGAACCGAGCCGGCGGTGGAGAACGCCTTCTCTGTGTTGCAAATGCTAAGCCTGAAAAAGTCCTCAATTAGGTATTAAAATTTGAATCATTCCACATGTATCTAAAAAATACAACAGAACAATGGATATGACTCATGATTCTAAAGACATGGGCATTTTAGCGAAAATGATAAAGTCTAAGAGCTAGCATAGAACTTAGAGGCTCTGAAAATTCAGTATTATTATACTCAGATCAGTTTCTGACGTTGGACCGACTCAGTATGTCCCTCGAATTCGTGCTACCAAGCTGGGTTACTCTGAGCAAGTTACCGATCCACTGCACCCCAGATTCCTAGTGTGCAAATGGGGACAATGGAAGTATCTTTGTTTTGCACTTACAGTGACAGCCCTGTAAGTTAGTAGGTATTAAGCCAGTGTGTAATCAGGATGCAGTAGACAAAGTTTTACAAGGACAGATGAGTTTGTAATGCAAATGGAGCTAAACAATATAAAGGAAACTATTTAAAATGGAAAATGCAAGAGCTTTCTTCTAAACTTGACTTTAACTTAATAGAGAATTAAATGAACATCAGTTTAAAGTGAATGAATGACATGCAAGTCAAAACTGGGGGATTTTTACAGAACACAGAAAAAAAAGGACAAAAAGACTTAATGATGGAAATTGGCAGCTGTGATAGAGAACAGAAATCCAACCTGTAGGAAAATAGTTACTGAAAAAGAGGCTCACCCACAAAGATCACAAAATTATTCACAAATAGAATTGAAAAAAATTCTCTATTGAATAAAAATACGTTGCTATGAAAGGGTTCATCAAGCACTAAAAAAAAAAAAAAAGTGGAAAGATTCACATCCAGAATTAGGCAGGTAAAATTCTTGGTTCATAAAATTTAGAAAGAATCACTCCACCTTTATCCAGAATATTGGAAAAGATTAAAAATAACTTATACTTTTGTTCTGCAACAATATCACATAGAAAGTTTCCTTAATATTCACACTTGTTAGAATGGATGTCATCAAGAAGACAAAAGACTGCTGAGGATGTGGTGAAAAGGGAATCCTGATACATTGTTGGTGGGAATATAAATTGGTCCAAATAGTAAGGAAAACGATATGGAGAATCCTCATAAAATTAAAAATAGATATATATGACCCAGCAATTCCACTCTGGGTGTATGTCCAAAGGAAATGAAGACAGGATTTTGATCCCGTACAAGTACTCCCATGTTTATTGCAGCTTTATTCACGGTAGTGAAGATGTGGAAGCGATCCAAATGCCCGTCAGTGGGTAAAAGGTAAAAAAGGTGGTGCACAGATGCAGTGGGACATCGTTCAGAGTGAGAAAGGAGGATATCCCCCCACTTGCCACAACGTGAATGGACCTTGAGCACCTTTATGCTAAGAGAAGAGTCAGTCAGAGAAAGACAAGTACTGTTTGACATCACTTATATGTGGAATCTAAGAAAGTTAAATCTGTAAAAAAGAGAGTAAATGGA
The DNA here is from genome assembly GCA_004027475.1 of Anoura caudifer. NCBI lineage: Eukaryota > Metazoa > Chordata > Mammalia > Chiroptera > Phyllostomidae > Anoura > Anoura caudifer. The sequence continues at coordinate 668,724 of PVKU01000131.1, read as the reverse complement.
TATCAGAAAATGAAGGGTGGATAAGAGTGATGGTGTTTAACAAACTTGTAATGACTAGTAAATAAGCCAGAGAGATCCAATGCACACTGTAATGAATATAGAAAATAATATTGTACCATAGTTATATAATGTGATAAATATTGCCATATCAGCTCTCAATGAATAAATGTATCATAAAAAAGTGCTATACATCTTAAACTTCCATAATGTGATTTGCTAAATTTATTGAACAAAAATGTAAATGGCATAAGAAAATGATAGACATTTCCTATTGAATTAAAAAAAAACAAAAATTAATTGAAGGAGACTAAAAGGGAAATAACTAAACATTGTTGAGCCTAGATAAGATCATGGAAATGATATTAGTGGAAATCACATAAAGTTTGATGTTTAGCTAACAGGACTGTTACAATGATATCTTTTCTGATTTTAATAACTGTACTATGGCTATGTATAGTAATAATATTAGAGAAACTGGGTGAAGAGTGTATGGGAACTCTGCACTATTTTTGCAACCTTTCTGTATGTCTAAACTTATTTAAAAATGAAAAATTTTAAAGTGATTTAAAACCTGAGTATATGTTACTTGTAAAAAGTAGGCAAATCCACGATGTTACAAAAAGGAGGTTTTGAATTTAACGATGGTTGCTGGATCGTAGCCTTCAGTGAATCCTGTTTAAAGTCTTTTTTAAAACAGGAAAAAAGTGAAAATTCATAAGGAAGCTAAAAAATACATCAAATGACTAATTTATATGTTGGTTTTTCCACAAATATAAATTGCAAAGGCAAAATTTAGGAAAAGTGGACAATTTATATTTAGAAATATAAAAGAGCAACAAATTGCAATATCACAATCCTATTTGGATCCTGATTTTCAAAACAGCCAAAAGGTACTGACATTTATGACACAATTATAACTGCATAAGTACTGGATATTTGATGATATTGAGGAATTACTATTGAGTCTAGGTGTGATAATAGACCTGAGGTTATGATAACTACAGCAGAAGGAGGCCTTACTTTTTAGAGATCCATACTGAGATATTTATGGATAAAATGGGAAAAAAATCATTATGATTGGAATGCTGGCTATCTGGAAAATTGAACTTCTATAGAATTTTCCATTTCTCTCCTCTCTTTATAAAGGCTGGGCAACATCCTATGAGACTCCCTACAGGAACTGCTGTAAGATGTTCTTTCGTTTCAAAGAAATAGAACTCAGGAGGAAGGAGCAAGATCGAAGAATACAGGACAGATAAATCCGTCACCACGCTGGTGAATGTAAAGACTGTTGGACTGTTGCCACTGCTGCTAATGACGATGATGGGCAGGACGACTAAATGTGGGTCCTTCACAAAGAAAATGAAACTAGAAGATGAAAACATCGTGAAAGGAGAAGTGGTCACAGTTAAAGTGCGTCAAGTTCTTATGTTGCTTGGAAGGATAATAAACGTTAATGAACTTGGAATTTTAGATTTGAACTTAAACATCATAAATGAACTTTAAAAGTGTAAATGTAACAAAAATAACACAAATATAATTTGCAACATCAAAACCACTAGAGGAAAATGAGAGAAGTAAAACACAATAAAGCAATCAAATAGAAGGAGAAAAAGAAGTAAAAAAAATATTAATGAAGATAAAAGAATGCTAGATAGAAAACCTTACATATCATCGTATAAATCATTACAAATATGTTAGTGTGTTAAGTAGATATTGTTGTGTGACATTTCCTCAGAATAGTGGCTTAAAAATACCACCAATTATTAGTGGATTGAGTGCCAGCCTGAGAACCAAAGAGTCACCGGTTCGATTCCCAGTGGGGCACATGCCAGGATTGCAAGCCGGATCCCCAGTTGGGGGAGCATAAGGGGCAACCACACACTGATGTTCCTCTTCCTCTCTCCCTCCCTCCCCCTCTCTCTAAAACTAAATAATAAAACCTTTTTAAAAATACACCAATTATTTGGCTCCTGATTCTGCAGGTGGGCAGTGTAGGCTGGGCTCAGCTGGCAGCACTTCCTTCTGGTTTTGGTCCAGCACCTTCACCCATCTGCAGTAAGCTGAGGGCTGGCAGGTGACTCTTTTGGCCATGTGGCAGAGTCAGATTTCTATGGGACTGAGTGAAACATGCTGGGCCTATTGAAGCCCACCTAGGCTTTGACTGGCCCACCAACACTGCTGCTGCCTTCTGTTGGTCACAGAAAGTCACAAAGCCAACCACGTTGGAAGGGGTAGGGAAATGGATTCTCTCTATGGGAAGAGGGACGCGTTCACATTGCAGAGGGCTTGGACAAAGGGAGGGGAGCTTTTTGGAAGGATAACTACTTGCTGTAAATATAGCTAGATAAAACTCTACCATCACAAGTTAAAGATTTGTAGATTGTAAATATTAAAACAGTCAACTTCTTAATGCACATAAAATTAAAGGAAAAAAATTGAAATGTAATTGGAAATGACAAGCAGTTAAACATTTTTTTAATTAAAAGCTATAGAGACAAAAAGTCTTTAAGGTAGAAAGAATTTTTAAGCATGAGAGAGACATTTATTCATAAAAGAAAAAAATCACCACAAATACATTATAATTTTGAACCCACATGAATCTAACATTATAAAATCAAAATATGTAATGCAAAACTTAATAGAACTCATTAACTGATCATTAAACTGATGGAAAAAAGTGATAGAAACTGATTGAAAAATTTGAATGACTATTAGTAGAATTAAAAACAGCAACTATAACTTCTGAAACAGAGATAATAAGAGCAAAGTGTATCAATTCCCCACTAAAACAGTCAGAATTCAGAACGTCCTTGAAAGGAACAAGATGACAAAAGTAAAGCAAAATGTATATATTCTAACACATGTAAAAAAGTAAACCTTTCTTATTAAATGGCAGACTCCTGGTGGCTCAAAAAATTGAATTATATCTTGAGCATTACAAAGAGACCTAAAACAGGGTGTGATAGTAAGGAAAAAATTGAAGGTATAAGGAGAGGTATGTCAACAAAATGTAAAAATACCATTATATCATAATACTATTTTTAGATTACATGGTATCCAAGGCAAAACATTGTAACTTTCTGGATTATTGATGTGTTAAATGACGTTGCATAAAATTATTTTTAGGAACATAATCAGAGGAAAACTTTAGAGCATTTTTTGACAGATGACATAATAAAACTTAGTAATATATAGCTCAAGAATATAAATTACGATATGCATACCTTCATCTATGTCACACAGTCACATACATGCACACACATGCACACTGTGTGCAGAAGCCGGTATAATCTGTAGTCAGTGCCTTTTTGTCAAAGACTAAGTGTTCTCATTGTGATAATTGAGCAGAAGACGGTGGACTTGCCAATTCAGCCTGGGAGTTTTCTGTCGGGGCTAGGTAATAAACACTCATAAATTTCGACAGTAGGCAGATTTCAGAGCTAATGGTACGTCATTCACTTCAGCTTTTGAGAAAGGTTGTTTGTCTGTTGTGATAAGGATCAATCTAATGGAGTGCTTCCTAGCTGAGTCAGTTTTGCCCTCCATGGGATATTTGACAAAGTCTGGTAACATTTTTAGCTGTCACAAGGGGGTCACGGGAGGGTTACTCCTGGCATCTAGGGTGGGGGCAGCCTATCATGCATAAAACACCTCCCCACAACAAAGAATTATCTGGTCCAAATGTCAATGGCGTCATGGTCGAGAAACTCTGATCTAAACCAATGTATGTAAAAGCCCGGTGCAGACTGGAATCTAATAGAATCAAATAAAAAGGAATTTGTGTAAGGTCATGTTGCTGAGAGAACGGGGCTCACTCTGCATTTTCACTAACTTCAGGCACTTTTGAGAGCTGCTACCAAGCAACCTGTTCATAAAAAATGAATTTCCTCTTTGAAAACTACTCAATATATTCTATTTGCCTATGCTATCCAAGTATGAAAGAACTTAAGAGGTTTTGATCAAAGAGTATGAACCTTCAAAATTGAATTTCAGTCAGGTGGAGAGGAGAGTCTTAATAACATCCACTAACAGTTCCCACTTACAAATACACTTTTAGAAAGCATTTGTTCATCCATCTGCTCAGTATTTATGTTTCCGATTTCTATCACGTGTACAGCCACATCTTTTGATGGTGGAGATAATGAAGCTGAGACCTTTCTCCCTCAGCTAAGTGAGAATTAGAAGAAATTAGGCAATGAATGTTGGATGGGTCACTAAGCTGATCTCAAGAGTTTTTTTAAACTTGAGATGAGCTTGCCATACAAGGCTGAACTGAATACATCAGTAAGGACCTAACTGATAGGCAAGTAGTGAGAATTCAAATATGGGGAAAGAAAATCATACATTAAATAAATCAAGTATTATTTTCTTAATGTTGCTTATCACAGAAAGGCCCTAATTTTGGCCTAACAGCATTGCAGCGATACAGCTGTTGTTAATCCATTTACAAATGAGGAACTTGAGACCCAACGCATTCTAATCGTTTGTCCTCACTCACCAATTTGGGACATGGTGTTAGGATTTGAACTCAGGTGTTGTAGTGGTTTGAATCCTAGGGTGAGTGAATTGCCTACCACACCAAGGTCCTATATGATCTGCTCAGGGAAGGTGCACCTGCCCCCACTCTCGCACGCCGGCTCCACCTGTACGCAAGGACCCTGCAGAACGGGGGGCTGGGACCTGCAAAACGAAAGCAGGAGGTAGGGAATCTCAGTTATCTGAGCTCAAGGAGAGCCCATCTACTCTCTGGTGACAGACTTTCTGGTTTTCTTCGCACCTTAGCATTTGTTCCCTTTGTAATTTCTTCTTTGTCCCACGAGTTCTTTGGAAGCCTTTAAGTTTTAAATATTTGTTATTCTTAAATTTTATCCTTTAGTTATTAACTACCAATTGAATTGCACTGGCGCCAGAGAATGTGATCTGTGTAATATGTTCTTTAAAATGTACCATGGGTTAACTTATGGACTAACATATGGACCATTTTTGTAAATATTACATGTGTGTTTGAGAAGATTCCATAGTCTAATGTTGGGTATTGTATGTCCATTACGTGATGTGTGTGTGTATTCGCCTCTCAGTAGGGAGAAGTGTGGTGAAATCTACATGGTGCAGCAAGCTTTCTCTAGTTCGGTGGTCTTTTTCCTTTACATGTTGTGAGGAGCAACTTACCCAAATTTTAGAATTGTTGTATGTTCTTAGTCAGTTTCACGCTTTAATTGTGACAGAGTATGGCAGCCATGAAAACAGGCCTCGCAGGTTTCTAGCTTCAGGGAACGTAATGGACCCATCACTTCAGCTCCATTGTCCGGGAATTCATCACTGTCACGTGGAAGCCACTCATTTCGTGGTCTGCTCTTAGCCAAGGACTGAGCGTGACAGGGATACAAAGGCAACCTGTTCCTGGGAGACATGGGACTCCTGTGACAGGTGACTTTGACTCAAGGTCACCATCATATTTACCAAACTTTTCTGAGAACTGCACCGCACTCTAAGACTTTTCTTTGTCTTGACATTTTAATATAATATGCCTGTAAGTAGAATTTTTGTATGTTTTCTGCTAGGTGTTTCTGAGCCTCTTGGATCTATATTTTGGTCTCTGTCATTCGTTTTGGAAAATGTTGGCTATTATTATTATTTCAAAAATATCCTTTCTGTTTCTTTTTCTTTTCTTCTGATATTCCAATTAGGCATATGTTACACCTTTTGATATTGCCCCACAGTTTAAAATATTTTTTTGATCCTCGCCTGAGGATATGTTCACTGATCTTAGAGTGAGAGAGAGAGAGAAGCATTGACGTGAGAGAGAAATATCAATGTTTCCTCCCAATCAGGTGTCAAACCCTCAACATAGGTATGTGTCCTGACTTGGAATCAAACTTGCAACCCTTTTGCTGTGCGGGGCAACTCTATGTAATTGAGCCACGCAGCCAGGGCTGTCCTACACTTTCTGTACGTTCTGGTGCGGTGCTTGTTTTGATTGCTGATTTAAATTCTCATTTCTCTCTACATCTTAGTGTGAGAATTTTCTATTGACATATCTTCAAGATCTTTGATTCCTGCTTTGATTGCGTCTAGTTTGTAGATGAACCCATCAAAGGCCTTCCTAACTTATTACAGTTTTTTTTTGATTGCTAGCATTTCTTCGTGATTCTTTTATTGTGTTTTCATCTCTCTAGTACATTACCCATCTATTGTTGCATATTGTATACTTTTTCCATTAAAGTTCTTAATATATTAATCATACTGATTATATATCCGTATATGATAATTCCAAAATCTGTGTAATGTTTAGTTCTAAAGCTTGCTTTATTTCTTCAGACTGTTTTTTTGCCTTTTAACATTTTTTGTCAAAAATTCAACTTGATTTTGATAGTGTGACTTAAAATAAATACATAATTGGTCCTCATCTTGGCTCCTGGCCAGACCTCCTAAAACCTTTGTAACTTCCTAAGCAATAAAAGTGCTAAGAGTATTAATTTCCCCCCCTAATATTTGCCTTTGACCCCAGTTGCTGACTCAGAGCTCCTATGTCCCTTGGGACTTCCCGAGTGATAGGAGTGTCTTGTATTCTAGTGAGGAAACCGTTTGGTGAGCTCTTGGATGGTTTCAGGGTGGGGGCTAGGTAGAAAGACCACACTAAGATCAGATGCTTTGAACTGTCAGTCCCAGTCTTCACCTTCAAGGGAGGGGAAGGGGGCAGAAGGTCATGCCGAGATAATGAAGGTGCCTCCACGGGACTGGAAAGTGGCCCACCTGGAGAGGGCATGGAAGCTCTTTGCCCCTCCCTCCAGACCTTGCCCTGTGAATCTCCGCCATCTCGGTGTTCCTGAGTTGTATTCTTGTACAATAAATCAGTAAATGCATCTCCCTGAGTTCTTTGAGCCATGCTAGCAAATTATCAAACCCAAGGAAGGGATTGAGGGGACTCTGATTTGTATCTGGTTGGTCAGAGGTACAGGTGACAGCCTGTACTTCTTCGGATTGGCATCCGAAGTGGGGGTAGTCTTGTGAAACTGAGCCCTTAACCTGGGGAAATCAGAGGCAAACTCCAGGTGCATCGTGTGAGAACTGAAACCTGGCTGGTGTTAGCGTGGGGAAACACTAACGCATTTGGAGTTAGAAGTATTAATGTACGGCGTAATAGAAAATGAGGTAAATAGGTGTAATAGTCTACTTGTTGCTGTGGTTAATGTTTGCTGTAACCGTTGCCTCCAGAAGCTGCAGATTCCTCTGGTGTCCTTGTTTCTGTCTCTCCTGCCGTTCTGGGTTTCCCTAACAGCATCTCCTTACAGAAAATCTGTTTTGCACCTCTTTCAGCTGTGGCCCATTTTTATCTATTCAATCCTGTTGATGTGTTTGTAACAAAAAAAAAAGGTGGAATTTATTTTATAATCTTATGGTCAAATCTCAATCTTTTAGTAGATCGGTTTCCCTGGACTGGGAGCTTCACAGGTGCATTTCAGCTTCCTTTACTACCCTGAGTGAGAAGGAAAGACTTGGCCACCGGAGCTGGATAATTGCTTTTTCCCCACTTCAGATAAGGATCTGATGAAGGCTTTTTCTCTTGGAGAGTAGGCCTTTGTTACGAAAAATGCTCTCCGCAAACTTAAAGTGGAAATGAGGCAGGAAGTAGGAGGCAGGAAACTCTGGAGGTGCCCCAGGACTAAGACAAAGGACGTGGGTACAGAACAGAAGCTCTGTTCTAAGGCTGGTTCCTCAGGAATGGGAAAACCGCCAGACTTGCCCCCTGGCTAAGACAAAGGACATCCATACAGGACAGAGACCCCGTTCGAAGACCGGTTGCCCCAGCTTTCTGGAGAAGCGCTGAATTGTGGTGACTCAAGATTTCACCTGCACCAAAATGCTACATGATCCCTGCTTCATTATAATGACATTATAATAAATTAGCATTGTGGCACGCCCTCCCCCACTGTCCAGTCAAAGAAAATCATGGGAGACTGCACATGCAGTAGCTTAAAGATAATGCAACAACTTGTACAATAAAAGCCTGCCAAAACTAGCCAAGAAATATCCACCCTATAAGAATGGAATCCCTCCAGCCACTGAGGGCCAATCTCTGTTCAGAGTTGGCCTACTTCCATGTTCTGTGGAGTGTGCTATTGCTTAATAAATCTGTTCTCTCTCTCTGTTCTAAACTCTATGTGTTCCGTTCAATTCATTGTTCGTGATCACTGAGAACCTGGATACCTGTGCCCACCCTGCAACAGTAACTTTTCTTTTACTTTTGCCAGAAACACCAGGAGATTTTTCTGGACTCTTTGTGACGGGAGGACTGGGCAGTGCTCCTGGAAGCACATATATGAAAGTGTGGGGTGTCCATGAAGACCAGGTTCCCTGGAGTTTTCCCTCTTCATCCCATCTGCATTCAGCCTCCAGCAGTGTGTGGAAATCAGATTTAAGCTTTCCTACCAGTTTATGTATGGCTCAGGCTTTTTTGAGGCACATGAGCTGAAATTTGGCCATGATTTCTGTGTTTCAGCTGAGATTCTCTGTTTTTGCCTTTCTAGATTTTGGGGTCATGCTTTGTCCTGTGACTTCACTTCTTTGATGGGGAAAGTCAATTATTTTCAGTTCAGTTTTTTTTTTCCTTGTTTGAAGGATGAGAGTAATGATTTCCAAGCTCCTTACCTGTTGGAGCTGATACCTGAAGCTGTCTTTTACCTTTGAAGTATTTTTTTTTACTTGAGATGAACTAAAAGAATATATTTATTCTTGGCTTCCTCATTGAGTTCATTCAAGTCACACTATCTTTGTCTAATAGTTTCAATAAGTTGTGCATTTTTAAAGAAATTTTGAACTTTTGTCTTTTTTTTATCCATGCAATTTGATCTATTTTAAAACATGGTTGTATTATAATTTTATGTTAAAGAAAGAACATTAAAGGCATCAATTACTTTGAAAGATCAAAAAATAGCATTGAGCAGTGTTTTAATAACTAGAGAAGAGATTTCATCATCTAGTGAATTAGTTATTTATATTATGTGAGACAGAGGCAATTTTAGAGGCTTCATTTGCTCCCTCTTTGAGTACATTATGTATGATGGGACAGTCATTTTCCCTGTGAAGGATTAGGAGCCCGAAATACATTGAGAAGTACATCCATCTCATCTTCGGAATGTTCCCTGAACATAATTTATGAGTGTGGAGAATGCTGGATTAAGTCACTGTTTTTGCAGTATGGTTTTTTTTCTTTCTATTTTAGTGAATTTTCAATCATATGTCATGGACTGTTAGACCTGGAAAGAATTCCATAGCTTAATGTCTCAAACCTCCTCATCTTATGGAAGAGCAAACTGGGAGCAAGGTAAGCTACCTGATTTCCCTCCCCCTCAAGCAGAGTGAAGATCGGAACCCAGGTTGCCCTCTCCCAGCGAGATAGCGCTGCGAACTCCACGCACAGCGCTCTGGGGGCTCCCGAGTGAAGAATCTCCTCTTCCTATCACAAGGCAACAATACTCATTGAATTTGCTTGTGAAACTGACGGAACCAGCCCGAACTGGTGACATGTCTCCAGTTTTTTGTAAATTTCATGAAAAAGTTTAATATTTGGGGGTCCATTTTTAGTGGTTGAAACAGTCAAGAACACTCCCCAACTATCAGAATAAAATCTCTTTGAACATAAATTTACAAAGAATATATAAATATTCTATTGAGGATTTGTTCATTTTAATATCTTTAGAATGACAAATACTAATTCCTGGGCCTAGTCTGACATATTCTGAGTTCAACAAAGAGGGGAGAATTAAACGGATTAAGAAATCTGGCTTAAATAGAGCACATGAGTAGTTAAATGAATAGAGTGGTTGAAGGAAGAAAGGTACTTCAGCTGCATTTTCACTGCCTCATAATTGAGCTACTTAAGGGCTTGCTGGTTGTCTCAAATTTTATAAAGTTTAAGCAATAGAGGATTAATTTATACCAGGCTAATCTTGTGCATCATTTAGATAAAGCTAGATTTTACTTTAAGAGCTTTGTCTTGGCAAGTAATTCAGGACATTCTTTTAGAGTTACTGGGTTTCTAGGTTATTTGAAGCCAGGACGCAAGCTAGGGCCATGGCTGAAGCACCGTGATTAAAGACTGACTCAGTTTCAGAAACTGAGCGTGAGGAATGAGGAGCAAGGTAGGGGCATTCAAATGCCATTGCTTCAGGATGCCAGGAGAGCTGTATAACACTGTCAGCACAGCCTGGTTCCACGAGAGAAGGGCCATTCATCATCAATCAGGGCGGAAAAAGAGAAAGTAGGATTGTCAACAGAGAAGGTGCCTGGGGCTTTGAATATATATGCCTCACATCACTTACGTCTGCCTTCACTTTCACCGGACTTAATAATTATTTCCTGGATGTGGAGGTATTGTGCTACCTGCAAAATTTTTTGCACATTATTCATCCATCCACAAGTTGACTTTATTGCTGATTTCTGAAATTTTCCATTTAGAGATTCATTCATTTGGATTTACACGGTTCCCATTATCAGTTATTCATGCATGAACATGAATGATTTTAGCATCTTGATTAAGACTGATTAAACTTTTCTCTCATTAAAAAGAAATGGCAGATCCTTTGTATATATTATTTTATTTTGCTTTGCCTTCTAAACAATGCCTGTGGAAGGCTATTAGAGATGTTGTTTCTCGGAGCCCAGTAGCTAGATTTCTGTGATTGTGAAGGGAGAGAATAAACCAAGTAGAGGTGCTGCTGTCCAGGGAGATCTTGTAACCTTGTCTGAAAGATAATTTAGGGAGTTCTGAATATCTTAATTTTGTTTTTTTTTTCTAAACATTTTAAGCCTTATAATCAATCACCCATAATAATAGTCCACAAATCTGGTTTTAGGTAACTTTAAGTTCTCCAATGTAAAGAGAACCTTAATGACTGAGCTGTGCTTACAAAATATATGTAGGTCTCCAATAGCTGTATTGTCTTATTATTTGTTACCTCTCACCTACTATGTAGTTTCCTCATCAGATATCTTTCAGGCTGTAGATTCATGAAGTCATAAAATTTACTGAGTGTTGAATTCAGCTAGAGTTTTGGTTTTACCATGAGAGTAAGATGGAAATAAAGGGGACCAAGGAACTCGAGGGAACATGTGCAGTGAGTCAGGTTCAACCAGAGAAGCAGCACTGGTATGATATGCATCATATATGTGTGTCATATGTATGCAAATCACATGATTACATAATTAGATACAGTGGCATTATATAATACATAGTATGCATTTATATATTTAAGGCAAGGAATTGGTTTATGTGATTGTGAGATCTGACCAAGCTAGTTCCCACAGCCCAAACCAAAGCTGTTGTCCATAGACATAGTCAAGAAAGTAGGACCTCAAGTAGGGCAGACCTCTGTGGTCCAAAGCTGTTGTCTACAGGGGATTCCTTCTGTACCATGGAGAAGTACCAGTCTCGCTCATTTTAAGGCCTTCCAACTGATTCGCTCAGGCCCCCTCACATTATCCAAGATAGTACACGTAGTCCTGGGCTTAGAGTAGTTTCACTTACAAATTTTCAACTTTTGATGATATGAAAGTGATATGCATTCAATAGAAACTGGACTTTGAATATTGATCTTTTCCCCGGGCTAGTGATGATACTCTGTGCAGTGCTCTCTCATGGTGCTGGATCCTGGCAGTGAGCCACAGCTCCCGGCCAGGCGCACAATCACGAAGTAAAGAACTGCACATGTCTGGGTTGCAGGCCAGATCTCTAGTTGGGAGCACATGCAGCGTGCTGTGTTGCCCACGTTGTTTGGCTATTGTGAGTTATGATGGGTTTCTCAGGACGTAAGTCCATTGCAAGTCAAGGAGCATCTGTCTACCTTACTTATTAGGTTAACTGATTAGGAAGTTTATGTCTGCATGCTTGTTCACAGCAACACCTAGGTGAGTGTTTAATGAAATAACTGGGGACTATAGCCTAGCCAAGTTGACATATCACAGAAATCATCATGGAATGTGAAATGGAGCAGTTGTGGTGTTGGACCACAGGACTTCACATGAGCATCCCTAAAGCTGGGATGGTTTCTTTCCAACATCGGCGACTCTGCCTCTCTTGCACTTTTTGCTATTGAAATTTCATTATTATCAACTTTGTTAATTAAAAATAAACATTTTTGGTTTCAAATTACTTTTTATTATCTTCTTCTTAAATTTCCCCTTAATTCTGTATGCAAAGCAAGGTCTTTGTAACATAACCCACCTCTGAAACATTGGCACTTGTTATCACAGACTCACAGTCCTTAAGAAAGCTGCTCATCGGTTCTTGTCATCAGAGATCAAAGACACTGGCCCTGGCTAGTGTGGCTCTGTGGATTGAGTGCCAGCTTGCGGACCAAGGGGTCACCAGTTCAATACCCAGTCAGGGCACATGTCTGGGTTGCAGGCCAGATCTCTAGTTGGGAGCACAGGAAAGGCAACCACACATTGATGTTTCTCTCCCCCTCTTTCTCTCTCCCTTCCCCTTTCTCTAAAAATAAATAAGTAAAATCTTTTAAAAATAAATTAAAGAAAAGAAAAAAGAAAACAAAGACATTGAATTATTTGGCCAATTAGGTAACCTGGGAATCAGCACCTTCTTTCATTCCAAAATCTCTCTCCACATTCAATCATCAAAGTCTCTTGAATTTACCCATGTCACTTGTTTTATTTCTGTATTTTTACCCATCAACAAATCATGCTGTGGAAAAACAAATTAAGAATTTCAGTCTTCCTAATTATGCATTACATAAAGAACAAAAAAGACATGTGTAATTGAAAAAGTATGATAATGGAATAGATCAGTTAGAACAAAGATGTGCTCTAAGTGCTAAAGTAGAATGGTTATATAAAAACCAAAGTACACTGGAAGGAAAGGCTTGTAGAAACACGTTCATACATTATCTTGTAAACGCCTCCATAATGCATGCTTTCTGTTAGCATTGTTTAAAATTATTAAATACAAGCACTTTTTGGTACATTGCATTCTTTATGTCAATTGTTTGAAAATATACTTTATTGCAGCAAGAAATCATTACTGATTATGGCAAAAATATCATAGGTAAACAAAGGTCAGATCTTGAGTTAAGCAAATTTATCTGCCCTTAGCACTTGCTGTTGATGAGCTCTATGATGTTTTGCTGTTTACCTGCAGCTTTTTAAAGTTAATGATCATGTCAAAACCTTAGTAAATAGATAAACTGGAGGAAAGAGTCTATTTAAAGTTTCTGCCGATATTTTCATAGAACCTCTGTTCTCAAATATGGACTCTGTGGAATAGCTCTTCTTAATTTAGAAAATGGTGATAGGATATGATAAATACTAATCTGAGGAAATAGAAAATGCAGAAGAGGAAAAGGTATCTGACATCGGCGAAGCACCTTTTATGTGCCAGGCCTTAGCCAGCTTGTCTCATATTCAGAGTGGGGCAAAAGTAGGTTTACAGTTGTTCATATGTAAAATCATATGATAATAAGTCATAATACAAGAATAAACCGTGTTTCATGTACTCACAACTGTAAGTTGCCTTCCCTGTATATGGCATTTAAATTTTACAAAGTCTTATGAAATAGACATTACAAATATTCCCAATATGTAAGTGTGGGGATCTAGTAATGAGATTGAGTTGATTCTGTGCTCTATTCCCCAGTTACTATCATAGCCCATGAAACTACCCCAAACTTAGAAACTTAAAACAACAATAACCTTATGCTATTGCTCGCCAAAAGAACATAGCAGGATCACAGACCAGAGAGAGAAAAACTTGAATAACAGGTCTCCTCTGCCTGTGGAATTTACATGTGGGTAGCAGAACTATGACGGTGGAGAGAGAGATAAGACCGGAAAATTTATTAAGATTTCCTTAAACTTATAGGGAATCATGGAAAGTTATTTAGCATGGAGGTTATAAGACTACGGTTGTATTTTAGAAAGATAACACCAGAGGCAATACTGAGGGCAGCCTGGAGGAGAGAGACCAGCAGGAAGAAGACATTTAGGGGTTTGTTGCCCAAACTGAAGGAAGAGTGAGGAATGGTCAATAAAAATACAACAGGGACTTTTGTCATAGTAGTTGTTTATAATCACATGTAAGTACCAATTGTAGAAAGAGGCAGGCCTGTCACTGTTTTAGCCTAACATGGAAGCGGCGTCCCACCACTGGGTCAGCAGTGTGGGTTTCTAGGTCACAGACAGTGGAAGGGAAGAACGAGAGAGCGACGCACCGATAAGTTCTCACGTGCATGCGGCTGCCTGGACGTGTCGCTTGAAAACACTATGGACTGATAACAAACACCTGAGAATCAAATTAATCTGATTTTGGAGATTTTTCACCTGATTCCTTAGTGAGTTTTATGAGGCTATTTTCCATCCTGATCAATTTGCACATCATTCATCCAAAGGGTTTACATAAGCCTCATTTTGGGACACAGACTGATGAGATATGTCTCATTCCGGGGCCAAGGTTTTCCCACTTAAATAGTGTGCTGGGGATGTGTAACGTTCATGCGTCTCTGCTCCGTTGTGCTTTGATAACATGGGAGGCAGGGCATTTCTGCCCTCTTTGCGTTTCCTGGGATCTTGTGAAAGTTCTGGCCCATGGGTTACCGTCAGACATGGAACAGTGCTACTTGTGGGCTGGATTCTTTAATTGCCAGCGAAAGATGTGTCAGTGTCTTTTCCTCCTTCCACAGTGATCTGCAACTTTCTCGGTGGCGGAATCTCTTTCAGCTCCGGTACCTAACTATGAATAGTCTGGAGGCACGTAGGGGAGTCAACTAATCGGTGTTTCTCTCTCACATTGATGTTTCTCTGTCTTGCCTATTCTCTCTCCTTCTACCTTCCTTTTGATCTAAAATCAATAAAAACATATCCTCAGGTGAGGATTAAAAAATATTAAAAGAATAGTCTGGAGTTAAACCTGTGGCCAAACCATGGTGAAGTTCTAGAAGAAATAAGAAATAAAACCTAGTTTTAGAAGGCTCCAAGATTTGGAGTTTTTGTTACCAGCACATAATCGAGCCACTCCTGATCAACACAGCGTTTCTTCTGACATTGACGGAGTAGGGATCATGGAACAGATTGACGAGCCGCATCACGGTTCCTGGCTGGCGCAAATGTAGATTTCATGAGAACGGACATCCTGGATCATTCCAAGCACAGTCCAGCTCTCTCCCACTGCCCAAGGGAGCACTGTTCTGAATGTGGGTTGTGTATGCGGTGTGTCTATGGATGAAATTGCTGTTTAATATCCATGGAATCGTAAGCCTTCTCCCATAAGGCTTCACATTTCTCAAAGCAATAGTAACGTATATTTATTAATTTGACACAGTGGCAGTGGGGGTGCAGAGAAGGAGATGGATGTTAAGTTGTTTTAAAGGAAAGACAACAAATCTTATTGGTAGATAAATGTAAATGAGTAAGTTACGGGTGATTAAGTTTAGTGATTTATGAGACTTAAGTAACAGCATAGCTAAAGACATAAAACAAACCAGTAGATGAATATATGTTGAGAAGGAAGACATGGTTTTATTTTTACTTGGATATAATAATAATAGATGACAGGGAGTGTGCCAGCCCCGGTTCTAATGTTTTACATGTACGAACTTGTCCAGTTCTTCCTACATGGTGTAGGTCTTCCCATTAGCCCCATTGTGCAGGTGAGAAAACTAAGGCACAGAGAGATAATGTGTTGTAGTACGAATGTAGGTTTATACTATAATGCTGAGCAGGAATAGAAGACAATCAGTTCCTTGACCCTGGCATTTTTGCCATTTTCCTAGTGACTGGCCTTGCTCAAGCATTTGAAGGGCCATAGTATCTGATTCAGAAACCTGAGTTCCACACTGGAATCTCAGTTAATGCAACTGAGAAATAGGGTAAATTTCTTCTACTCCGTACTTCCTGGGGCTATGTGAAAATCCAATATACTGGGCCAACTTGGAAAGTGAAAAATTAAGTGAAAAGAATGAAGAAGAATCAAGATAACACCTATGCACAATGCAGTAACTCACAATTCCCAGGACAAGGGGAAAATCGGAAGGAGTGGGAGAGTGACTAATGTGGGACAGAAAAAGAAAGGGTAAAGGTTCAAAGGTTAGAAAGGTAAATCATAGCCATTTATGCCCTGGTCTTGGCAAGTAGGATACTATCAACTGTAGAGAGGAGTTGAAAAGTGACGAAGGAAAGGGAAGCAGTCACATGTGAGGTTCGGAGAGGAACTGCCTCCTTGCATCAGAATTCTTGTAAGAAAACAGCCGGGTGATCCAGGTTTACAAGATAAATTGAACAAATAAAGGGGCAAGAAGAGATGTAGGCTTATAATGTCGCTGGCAGTTGGGACAGGAAAAATGAGCTGTTCAAAAGGCAAACAGTAGACCTAAAACAAACAGCGATTTCTTGGATGCTAAGGAGGTAGCTACCACATCACACCCAATGCCCGGCAACTTTAGTTCACCAGGGAATTTGCATGACTTTTAAAAAATGCTAAGAGAGGGAAAAAAAGCTTCTAGGAGTTCTATTGTGGACTCAGGAAGCTGGATCAAACTTATGCCTCTGTTCATTCCCTTGCAGAGTTAGGTTGTCGATATAAAAGAAGTTAATAACCTGAAAAAATGGAGACATAAACAATCCCAGTGAAATAGACTGCCTGACTCAGTTGGAATGAGTGAATGTAAGCATGAAATGAAGTCTGGAATTCTGGCAGATAGAGGACAGGCCTAACCAAATTCTCTGTGCTTTTAATTTAGAAAATGAGAGGGTAATTTATTTTGCAGAGGGAAGAAACAGATACTGTGGAATTTTTACTGCTAGGAGGAAGTAGGAACAGTCTTTGGAATATGGAAAATAAAGACTGTTGCACATCATCTGTAAGAGCTGGATTGTAAGTTTTGGATATAGGGAGACATATCTCTATCCAATTCCTGGATCAGCTTAAAGAACTCAGAGCTGAGGAGGAGATTAAAATGCCTGAGCTGATTGAAGTTATCCAAGAAATTCTGGAAAGGCAAGCGGGAGTGTTTAATGATGTGGTAATTGGATATCTCAGAAAGACTGAGGAATGCAACAACGACGAAAAGACATTCACAATGTGGCAGGGAAGACAATGTGGAGAAAAGTAAGCGAGCAGGGAATAAACAAGAAAGTGTCTAGAAACACTTGGGAGGAGATGCTTGTTCCTCAGGAAAGCCGACCTGCCCCTGGGGTCCGTTACTCAAAGGGGTCACATACTCTGTTCTGCACAGGACACCAAGATGCCAAAGTGTTCGCATGCAATACCTCATTGTTGAGGGGGGAACGTGGGATAGTTATTATGAAGCCACAGGGGATGCCATGTTAGAATAGGGGTGGAAACAAAGTTCCTTGGAAGTGTAAACAGATTCTCTCTGCACGAAGTTTTGCTCGCACCAGTGAAGAGAGGTTTGATGGTGAAGAGGTGAGAAGCTGGATCAAACTTACACCTCTAATCTGAGCTCAGTTTTGCCGGGAGACCTGCTGATATCAGACTGAGAGAAGGCTTGTCCTGTGGGGGAGGGGGTAGCATGAGAAACGCTGAGAAAGCAGAGAATGTTTGGAGTTCATTATCATCTTACCACTTTTAGTCAGAACACATACAGTTGTCTTATCTGGACAGAAAAAAAAAAGACTATAGTTTCCAAAGAAATATATGAGGGGGAATGAAAGAGTTCCACAGAGAGAAGAGGCTACATCCAAAAGAAAACAATAGATTCTGAACGATCTATTGATTGAAAACATGGGGCTGTGTTTAAATCCTGGAGTCCTCAGTTTATTAGCTGTGGGATCGTGGAAGGTTATTTTATTTATGAAAGTTTCAGTTTTACATCCAATGAATTGGGATTAAAGTTATGTATTGTCATAGTAATGTGGTACAGAATAATTGAGCTAACACATACGAAGAGCTTACTGTAGTTTCTGGCAAATTCAAAGTGCTCAATTATAGTAGCTGCTAATTCTCAGATAAACTGAATTGATCAACTGGAGTAAGGAGATATTTCAGAATATATATGTGTGTGTGTGTGTGTGTGTGTGTGTGTGTGTGTGTGTGTATCTATTTGCCCCAGCTCCAGAATTGGCCATTTCTCCGAGGAGCCCTGGTCCCTTTAGTGCACAATGCTATTAAGAAACTAGGATCTGGTTGTCTGTGGTCACAGAGCTAGGAAATACTTATCTTTCTATTGTTACATCTATGTCTAAATATGAGCATACCAAGAATATCTAGTATAATTAACCACTGTGAACCAACTTGGTGATGGAGGTCCTGCACAGAAGTAAATAATAAATAGAATAAAGGGGAACTGTAAGTACACGTGCATCTAAGCTGATCAGGCTAAGAATATTCAACATAAGTAACCACTTCTGATTGACTGGTGCTAGGACTACACCAGAATAACCAGTAAGTATAGTAAAAGGGACTCCACAGAAGTAAGCACATGGACTGTTCAGAATGTAGCAAAGAAGTAAAGGAACAAAATATATGAGGATGGAAAGATAAAACCTACACTGTTATTTTCCCAGATGTCACAGTTTTCCACATCCAAAGACCTGTGAACATGCAGACAAGTAAATAGAATTCATTTAGGGCTGAGCAAAATTTAACTTGATAAAATGGCAATGCCAGTGTTAGGTTGGAGTTGCTCAAGAAACTGGATGGACACAGCGAGCTAAGGAGAACAGGGTTTATCAGTGGGGAATAAGCGGGAAAGTGGAGCCAACCAAGGGAGGTTGTGGAGCCAACCAAGGGAGGTTGGGACTTGCTTGGTTGTTCTTAGGTCAGGGTTTTTAAACGCAAAAACCTGCGAAGGGCATCAGAGTTTGATTGGCTAGAGCTGGTTGCTGGATTCAGGCTCAAGTTAGACCTGCATCCCGTCATGCCGGACAGGCTGACCCCAGACCCTAATCTTCATCTGCTTTCCCTGGGTGGGGTCTGCAGGCAGCTTCCCATGGTGCCGTTTTCTAGCCTGGTGATTTTCCATTTCGCCTAGGCCTTCCTAGGTCTGTCAGCCAAAACTATGCAATGAGGTTTCCATAATGGCCTCTTCCTTTAGTAGGGGCAGAAGTGAGCAGTGTTGCTTTGCTACATGCTGTCGGCAGAAGTCAGTCACAGGGCCAGCCGGCCTGGGTAAGAGCTCGTTCTCTTCCTCGCTCATCTCCCGGTAAATGGGGTTGTAAAGAGTTGTGGCCATTTTTGAATTTATCGCACAGAGGGCGGGTGTTTCGTGTAACGTGTTGGGGCAGTGATGCAATGGAAGGTCTGAGGAACTCCAGACTGGGAACCAGGACAAGGTTTTTACTCAGCAGGATCCCTGAGCTTTGCCTAGCACGTTGTTCCTGCGTGGTTTTTGGCCGGGTGGGGAGAACACAGCTTGCTTGCCTGCTCTTGCCTGCATCCGGGCTCTTTGGAGTCTGCAAGCCAAGGATGGTTTTCACACTTCTAAATGGTTCAAACAATATCAAAAGAATTCTATGAATTTCCAATTTCAGTGTTCATTAATAAAGTTTTATTAGAAAACAGCTAGGCCTGTACATTTTCATGTCATCTATGATTGGTCTGGGCTGCAGTTAGTAGATTTGAGTAGTTCCAAAGGAATGTATATGGCCCATAAAGCCTGAAATATTTACTCTCTGATTCTTGACAAAGAGTTTGCCAACACCTGATTTATAGCAGTGTTCGGAGGTGGGTGTGTCATCCATGCAAAGCAACGGGAAAAAAAAAAAATCACCCAAAACTATGAGAAATGAAACTTTACACACAGAGAAGCCGATACTTAAGACTCGCCCTCTGAAACATTAATAATCTAATACCATTAATTACCTAAACATAATCTTGGTAAAGGAAATTGGTTTCCTGGGGTTTCTCTTTTATTAGACATGAATAAGAACCAACAGATCCATCATGGAATTCAAAACAAATGGGAGGAAGGCTTTATTGCATTTTTATCATTTTGATCAGAATAAATGGCTTCCTGGAGCCATATTTAATCTTTTCAAAATGGAATGTCCAAATGCCTTGAGTTTATAACCAAACTTCAGTTGGAATTTGTTTCCAAATCCTAGGAGAAGTGGAGTAGGAGGAAAACAGGAAGACGATAGAAGGGGTGAAGTGGCAGAAAGAAAATGAGAAGCTGACAGTGAGTAATAAAAACGCAATTTTCCCCAGGAATTAGAAATGAGAGCAGAATCCACAAGTAGCAGTAATGCCGAGAGTTTAAACGGCTTCGCGCTCGGCCCTCGAGGTCTGTCAAATTAAAAGCACAGCAGTTTTATAACTGCATGTATTTTTTCTTTTTCACGCCACTCTGCACTGTCGCCTTTAAAAGCTTCTATCATTTCCTTTCATCTACTTTTTCAGTAAGCAAATTCTTGATTATAAAATAAAGTTTATTCTATGTAGAAAAATTGGAACGTGCAAAAATAATTGGAAGCAAATTTAATTTTATAATCTTTGTTACTCAGGGAAGCAACGTTTACTAATTTGTCTTATTTTGTTCTCTGTTTTTTTTTTAGCAAAGAACATTTCATTTTCCTTGCATTACATAAATTGTATTGTTTGTCTAATTATCAAATTACCATCTCTTAGAAATACTTCACTTAGTTTGCTTTTCATTCTTGTTAATTTTTCAATATCACAAATAATAGCATGGAGAACTTTGACGTAAAGTTATTTTCTTCTGAAAATTTTAAATATTTCTTAGAAAAGATGGGAGGTTATAATGTTGGCATATATGGATATATCAAGGCTCTTGGTTTAAGTGATCAAATATTTTTATCAAATTTCTTTTTACCGAGGACTACGATACCTGGCCTGCAAGGAACCAAGTGTCGGGATAAGTCACTGACTCCTTCCTCTCCATTCCGTTTTAACTTTGGAGCACACAGCGGAATGGACCGGGCTCGGGTTGGTGGGTGCTGCCTTTCTTAGCCAGGCCTGGTGAGATGAGGTGGGAGAGGGCTGGATATTCTGCAGTCACAGGACAGCGTGTTTTCAAGATTGAAGAAATGATGTCCACTTTTATTCTCATTCTGGTGCTGATTAGTCTCCGTGTGAGTAAATCAGGATGTGATGTTGACTACAGCTAACCAGTGCTATAGTAACCCCTAAATTTTTGTTATTTCAGAATTCCCAAGTGGTCAGTAATGGGTGATATTTGAGAACAAAAACCAAAACAAGCAAAGAAACAAACTAAAAAACCCGTGTCCTACTGCAGTCCGGTTCTGGCTCGGCTGTGGACCTTCTGAGTGATGCTGGGAATGGCATTTAACCCCTTGGCACTTCGATTTTCTCATACATCAGATGAAATTCTTGGACTGGATAAATTTCCAGGCCCCCCCAACTCCTTTCAAAGGGCTATTATTCCCATTGCATGTACCATTGGTATTCTTCCTTTCAGGAAACACTTCAAATTAATGTACTTCCTTATTCATGAGCAGATCTGGCTGTACGAGCAGCCGCGGCAGAAACTCAAGGAGCTTCACGGCATCCCTCTGTCTTTTGCAGATCAGCCCAGCGATATGTGCCCCGTGGCCCTGCATGTCTATGATGAAGGGAGACCACTGCGGTGATTCTTCCTGTGCGAGTGACTTTAGCTTTCCTATAACTTTCAGACCATACTTGCCTTAGAAGTGATCAAAAATATCGCTGCCTTTAAGAAAAACAGAAAGTGGAAAGTAGTATCTTAAACTCAGTTTTAACAGAAATACCTTCACAGTCATATTGTTAAAATTTAAATAGAATTACTAAAGGTACAATAATAGAACATAAGTATATGGAACACCGAGCTAATTTAGGTGTGATTAATAATAAGTGGGGTTTTTTTCCAGCTGATGTAAAAAAGAAGTAACTATAGATTACCTTATATAAAAAGGAACACATGTGTTTTCAGAAAAGATACCTCATTTTTTCTTCTAAGTTCTAAATGAGTCACACAATGTAAACATTGTTTTTGCCAGGCTGAAACAGAAAATACCTCATATTACAATGGAATTCAAGAGCGTCATGTTAAAATTTACTCTATCGAAGGTCTTTTGAAGCTTCTTTTTAAGTTTATAACTTATCGTTCTTTTCTTTTTTTTCCTCATAAATGAAATGAACTGAAACCAAGATAGAATCTTATCCTTGTTGTTATTGCGGTTTTCTGACGGAACCAGTGAATGCCATCAGCCTGAACTGAACTGGCCAAGTCTTCATTAGGGGCTTGCTTATCAACAGGCCTACTAGGGTATCACCTATAAATCGTTATTGATGAACTCATTCATAGGAAGATGCTATGTTATGTTTGTCTGGAATGAGTACTCTGCATTATTAATTTCAAAAAACCCCATCATGTTGTTAGGTGAAAGAAACTCTGATTTTTGGCTCATCACAAATCAAATCTGTCATCATTCACAGTGTCTAATGAAGTAGAACTTCCTGTAATGAATTCACCACAATTAGAAAACATGTGAGACACTTTTCTGAAAATATATGCCCCAACTGCCATGAGCTCCCCTTCAAAAAGCCAATTCAAATGTCATCCTCGTCACCCCAAGAATCTTGGGTGCTCAAGAAAACACCAGGACACTACTATCTTCTCTCCTTCCCGCCCATTAGGAGGAATTTGGGGAGGAGGCCTGCCATTCATGAGGTCACTATCAATTACAGAATTGGGGTGAACACCAGGTAGCAGACACCGGCCTGCTCCCAAAACCCCCCTCTCGATGTCCCCACCCGCAGCAGTCTTTCCCACCCCGCCAACACCGAGCTCCTGCGCCTTAGCGCTCCTTCCAAAGCTCTGTGCTTCCTTCCTGCCGCCTCCTCCATCTGCCGCACGCCCTCTGATCCTGTCTGCTTACAGTTTCTCCTTTCTCCCTTGTCAGTCTGAGGGTCTCCTCTCCATCCTTCAAATTTCAAGTTAAACTCCCATTTTTGGAAGTTCCCTCTGACCTCTGTGGACACGGACCATCAGCACTCCTTCCTTGCCATGCTGCCCCGTGTTCACACGTGTGTCGTGCCCATGTGTCTGTAGCCTCGGCTTCACTGTTAGCCTTTAGCCCTGCTGTGATTGTATAATCTGTCTCCCAAGTACTTTCATGAAAATATGCCACGCATCTGGTGCAGTGTGTTCCATGGAATTCATCTTGATTAAAAGGAATAGCCTCCCCCACCCCATTAATTTGGTGATTCTAAATAGATAAACTATTGAGCCGTTTCCCCTAGCTTCATTGTTTCAGCAGGGTGCAGAGAAAACTCTCCTGCAGGAGCCCCTTTCACCCAGAAGAAAAGGAAAAAGCCCACTGCCCCCCAGAGGCTGCAAAAAGAGGACAGCTTCGTGGTCTCACAGACTTCGTGGTAGGCGGGCGCTGTTCCCTGGAGGTTGTACGGCTAGAAACTGGTTGATCTCTCTACCTGGAGTTCACTAGCATCCCAGAAAACTAAGGCAGGAGGTCGTGCACAGGGTCTGAGCTGCATCCCTCACCCCCATTTACAACCTCACCCGTGTGCTGTGGCTGCTCCTCGTCAGTGAGCGAGCACAATGTGAGTAAAATGCAGAGGCTGGGCTAGTAAATGCCATTTCCAGGGCTCCCTGTAACCAGAGCGCTGTGTCCATGGGGACCTCCAAAATATCCACCTTGAAGCGTGATGGCTGCAGTTAAGATGATGTGGGGGTGGTTCCTAAAGAGAATAATCCTGGTTGGGGCGGTGGGCTGGCGCGGGAGTAAAAGATAACTGTACAAGAACAACAATTAAAATAAAAAAAAAAAGGAGAGAGAATAATCCTCCAACCTATGGGTGGTTAATTTGAGCAATTCCTGATGGGCTGACTACAGGACAAAAGTCCAGCGAGCTCACTCATTCAGCAGTGGAAATGAGTTTTGTATTTCCAGTATCTAGTCAGAAAGAGTGGTGTCTAAATTCTGCTCGTTGGCTTCCTTCCCATGAATTATGATGGGTTTTCATTTCCAAGAGTATTTCTTACCATTTGAAAATAATCAAAAAGAAGGGAATGAAAGAAGATCTACCTAGGATAAAGCAAAGAGAAATAGGAATATTGGTAAGAAGAGACCCCCAATTTAGAAGAGGTAAGTCGAGGAAGAGAGTGTATGTGGTCATCCCCAAGAGTCACAAATGAACACAGAAGACTCTGGGGGCAGTATCAGTATTTCTACGCAGAAGGGGTTTGGGTGGAGCAGTCTGACAGGGTAAAGGGCCTTAAGCTTCACTTGCTACACTTTCCATGAAATTGTTAACTCTCATTGAGCACTGGAAAGGAGGGCCAAGACCTTCCTTTTCCAGATGTGCGCGCGTGCGCGCGCACGCTCCATAATCTCCAGGCAGAGGCTGCCTGCAGCCTGCCCTGTCGTTTGGGATTTGCTTCCTTTGGGGGGAAGAGTCCCTGTCCTTCCTTGAATCTCACAGCCGCTGGGACTCAGCTTCTTCAGGTTCTCATCATTTTGAGTAATAGATCCTGAGTCTGGAAGGGCTTTGAGTCCCCAAACTGGATACTTTGCATCATAAATAACTGATAACCATGGGAAATTGAGGCAGCCCTGAGTGCTGGGAATCTCTGACTTTTTTAGGACAAAGACAAGAGAGTAATCTCTCAAACAGGGGCACCACCGGGTGTTCGTGTTAGTGAAGAGCTCCATCTCCTGTTCCGTGTGGGTATTTCTCAAAACAACCCGGACTGGCAAGTGCACCGAGTAATCGAGTGCTGCGGAAAGGAAACCAGTCTACGACCCCTTTGCAGTGCAGAGTCTTTCGTCCACTTGCTGCACCTGAAAATGAAGGCTGTTCCCTTGGTGGTGGGTCCTGACACAAGAGGGCAGGTGACTCTGAAGGGAGAAGGGTTTACAGGTTTCACCCACAGGAAAGCAAAACGGGCTGCCAGCAATTTTAGAGGTTTTATTGAAAAAAATTTTTTTTTACCCTTTCACTTAGAGAATTCAATTTTGAACCACAGGAAAAGCAACAAGAAAACTTTTTTTCTCTTCTCAGCTCTGCAAAAGAAATGAGTTCGAATAGTCTCAGTACAGATCTGGTTCAAATTGGAAAAGAAATATCTTTTCTGGCTCATAAACTGAACCTGTTTGCCTGCAAAAATTCTTTCTATGTTGGTTTTAAATTTAGCCGCTTTCAATGCTCTGCCTTTTATTACCAGGAGTAACTTAAAGGAGAGAAAGATGAAAGGGAATGTGTTTATTATTATAAGATGAACGCTAAGATTTCAATAAATGCAATATACAGGCTCACAAGAGTGGATGCTGCTAGACAAAATCAAATTTTCCTTTTTCTTCTTAGTAAGAAATTGTTTGGCAACAGCTCAGTAGCAGTTGAGTTTGCTTGCTTTTCCCCATTTTCTGGAAAGACAACGAATCGATGGAATTAAGTGAATTTTCTCTACAATTGCACTAGGAGGCTATGTAGTTGGGAGTAAAATGCATTGGACGGCAAACAAAAGAGTTAAATTCTGTTTCTGTGACATTGTGGCCTTAGGCTAGTAGCAACCCGCCCCCCCCCCCCACTTCCCCGATTTAGGTTTATTCCCTGTGGAAGGAAGGGCTGCCTTAAAGGAACCTCTTTTCTCAAAACTAGGCATGTTGTGATGACAGCGTCACCCCCCAGTGTGGCACATCTGAGAAACCCGCTTCCTGTTGTGCTAGGAGGGTGGCGCTTTGTGTGTTTGCATGTTGAATTGATACAGTTAAGTCATGTCCACGGAGAAAACTTTTTTACCCTGGAAGTTCGTGGTCTTTTGCAATTCTCATTGGCCTCACTGAGGAAGAGAAGCCCCGCCTGGCTCATGGCGTGCCCACGTCGGATGGCACAAAGGCAGCCCAGCCAGCGCCAGCCCTGTGCTTCCTGGATGGCTGAAGCAGCACGAAAACTGCCACATGAGCATCGCCCCTCCATGACGACCTGCCTAAAATCATACCTGGTAGTCTGTGTTATTTACTAATTTCACATAAGCAACGTATTGCAGATATTGTATACTAACATGACTAGTATAAATGAATGTTTACTATCCAGAGGGCTGCTAGTGTGAAGTACTAAACAGGTAAAACTGTTCATTGCATACAAACAGGAACATCCTGAGTCAAATGACTTAGTTTCGAAAATCATCATCATCTATCACAAAGATGGGTTTGTATTCGTATGGAGAACAAGTTATTTAGCCATGTCATCGGTCAGAGTTCATTTTTGTGTTAGCATCCCAAAATCTCCCTACAGGACAGGGCTAGGAGTAATTAGCAGTCTCCCTGCTATTTTTGATTCTTGCAGTGCGTTTTGAGGAAAGTATTTTTAAATGTAAATATTCCAAATGTTTGACATGAAGTTAAGGGAAATTCTGATATCTCCCAAATAACTTACCCCCTCCTTTCTTGAGGCTATTTTGTGTCTACAGCTGAATCCTGAGTTCGAGGTTAGTGTGTCTAGACAGGTAACATGCTCTCGCCCTACTGTTCTCAGTGTTGTGCAAGCCACATGTTGCACCTGAATCTGTTAGTGTCTTGGTTATACTTCCTGCCTCTTATCTAACCATTTACAGACTTGTCCTGGCCGTGGATATGATTTCTCACCTACCACTGGGCTTCTTTTATTCAATACTACATTTCACATTCAGGAAAACAATTTCTTCTTCCTCCAGCTCATTCCAATTCCTCCACCTGCCTCCTTATGTTCTCTCCCCCCGAACTGGCTCCAGGTGCACCCAAAGCAAACCCTGACTAGAAAACTTTGGAAAGTAATTTCCAACCTTCCCTTTTGCTTTACTCCATTGAAAAATTCCTGGATCATGACCTTCTTCCTTCCCTGACTTTATTGAGATATGGTTGACAAATAAAAATTACATGTATTGTGCTATATATGTGTATATATATATATAATTGTATATGCGAGGTTTTGATATACATTGTGAAATGATTGCCACAATCAAGCCAGGTAACATAATCATCACCTCCTACAGCTACCATTTTTGTGAGTGCATGTGTGTGAGAGCCTTTGAGATCTACCCTCTTAGCAAGTGTGCAATACATCGTTATCAACCATTGTCACTGTGCTGCACATTAGGTCACTAGGGCTTATTCATCTTATAACTGAAAGTTCGTGCCCTTTGACCAACATTTTCCCTCCCCCCACCCTTCAGCCCCTGCTACCATTTCACTCTGTTGCTTTGAATTCAGCCTTTTGTCTTTTTTTAAGATTCCACATATAAATGAGATTATGCTGTATTTGTCTTTCTGTGTCTGGCTTATTTCTCTTAGCATAATGTCCTCCAGGATGATTCATGTTATAAAAATTTGCAGGATGTCTTTTCTTTCTAAAGCTGAATAATTATGTACATATATAATATTCCTTTTATCCTTTCATCTGTAAATGGACATTTAGGTCGTTTTCGTATCTTGCCTACTATGAATAATGCTGAAATGAAAATGGGAATGCAAACTTCCCTTCAAGATCCTGATTTCATTTCTTTTGAATGTCTGTATTTTTGGATATGTATATTCTTTGTTGCATCATAAGGGAGTTCTATGTTTCTTGTTTCGGGAATCTCCATATTGTTTTCCATGAGGCCCTGTACCAATATGCGTTCCTATTAACAGTGAACAAACTTTCCATTTTCTCCACATGCTTGCCAATGTTCGTATCTCTGGCTTTTATTATTATTTTTAGTTAAAGGACATCCTAATAGGGTGTGAGGCGATAGCTTATTGAGATTTTGATTTGCATTTCCTTAATGATCAGTGATGAGCTTTTCGTATACCATTGGCCATGTGTATACATGTCTATTTAGTTCTTTTTAACATTTAAAAAAAGCTATTTGGTTTTTTCTTTGCTATTGAGTTGTATGAGTTTGTTACATATTTTGGATATTAATTCCTTTAACCCTGAGTGGGGAATATCCCTTTGCGTCAGCCCTGAATTTTTTTCTTGGGAAGAGCTTCTTTGTCCACTGTTCTTTGTGGTCCCTGTTCCACTCCAGTCTGCAGGGCTCGTGCTTTCCCCTCTCTCCTCCTTGGCCGTCTTTGCAGTGGGCATTTGGGAACACACCCCTGTTACAGGTTTTAGTTTTCTTCCTACAGCTTTCTCCGCGCACATTCTGCTTATTGTGGGTAGGTGCCCCAGACGGAATCACGGGACCTTTATATGCAGCCTCATGATTTATTTGACAATACAGTTTCCTCAAAACTGTAATCAATTTCTTATCTATTTTATTCCAGCAAGTTTCACATGCCAGAGATCTTTTTCAGAACATGGTTTTCGTGTAACTTGTGTCTCTTTGCTTTTTCTTAATCTTCATATCTCTCTAGATTTGAACTAGATTAGCTTGGAACTGGTGGGCTATTCTGGAAAAGTTATACCCTTCTTATTATTTTTGCTTTGAGGCATCTTAATTCACTTAGATATTTTAATATCAGAAGTATAGGGCACACCCTTAATTTGATCTATTCCAACAGATTCATTTTTTAATGGGTCTGATGACTTGCTTGATTTTTTTTACATTTAAAGTCTAAATGCAGTCAGCTGTTCTAACTCTACATTGTCCCAAATTTCTGAAATCAATTTATCTCCTTTCCACTGTCAAACTAGCCAATTATTTGAACTAGTTCATAGTTTTCTTTTCATTCCTTCCTTAATTCACTCAATTGCTTTTAGTTCAATACCCGTATGGCCTACATACTGAGTTATTGCAGGTTACTGCTTATGAAATGTTTTCCGCTATAACATGGGATTCCACTTTTTCCAGCCTCTTACATCAGTTTTCTTACCACTCTGAGCCAGCTGCTAAGCAGGTGGTACATGTTTCACACAGTTATGATGGTGTCGCACTTCTACTCCATTAATCAGGCTGGGGTCGGTGAGGCTGTACCTGGGTTTCACTGCCAGAATGAGCTGAAGATTATGTAGCTTAGAATTACTTGTGTTGGCGCCTTCATTTCACAGAATTTTGGGGGTGTGCTTCAGCACTTGTGGGGTCGGTTATAGCAGTTTTCTTATTTATTTAAAATTTTGCTCAATATTTGAATTTGTTGGTAGATTTCAGAGTTGATTTAAAAATAAAATAGAATAATAAATCTAGAAATAAAATAAACTACTGAGGCAATATAATGCAAAACAGAATAAAACATATAAATAGTGAGCGCCGAGGTAACAGGCAATGCGGTAGGAGTACATTGGAGATTTCAGCACTGTCTGGGGAGATGGAATGCAGGTGGGAGAACGGAGACCCTGTACGTGAGAAAGCTAAGTAGAAAAACTAAGTGCAGAGGAAGATCTTTCTGGTGAGAATTTGACCTGAGAAGCCTTATAAATTTTCAGAATTTAGATTCAGCTGGTGCTATAGAAGTTGGCAATGGTACATGGAGCTGAAAGAGGGAGATCGCTTCGAAGTTTACACATGGAGTTCTTAATCTCCAAGTGTCCTCTCCCAGTCTACATGGCCAAGTCAGTGCTACCTTCTCACCTCCCATTCAAAGCAGGAAAATGAGATGGTAAATGAAGAGAATCTGCTCATTAAGGAACATTGGGGGCAGAGGAGAAGGCAGTGAGACAAGGCTGAAATGGCATTGAGTAAAAGCTGACCTTCCCTTCTGTCTTCATAGACTATTAGCAACCAAGTGTACACTTCAGGCAGAGTATCAGAGGATTCTCTGGTAGAGGTGAACACCCCAGCACAAAAAGGCCAACAGAAACCGATTTTTTCTTTTAAAGCCCAATTTCTTTACCATGAATTGCATCAATAGATAAATTCATCCTAGGCAGGCAGAGTTTTAAAATCACCTATTTAGGATCTCACTTTTAAAATACAAGTGAACATCCAAGAACAACTATAGTCACATGACATACAAGAGAGCTTCTGACTTGATAAACAGAGGCTAAACAAAGAAATAAAAAAATCAAAAAGAACTCAGAAGAAACACAAACCATAAAGAGAGCAGAAGACAGTAAAGATGATGATAAGCAAAACTATCTCTAGTACACTCAAAGGGATAAGAGAGTATATTGCATCCATGAAGCAAAAATACATGATCTTTATAAGAGCATCAGAGAAAAAATGAGCTATTGGTTTATTGAACTTTGAACTTTAAAAATAATAGACGTTGTCAAAATAAAACTGGGGCAATTCTAGAAATATAAGCAAGGAGTCAAAGATGAAAGATAGAAACAAAACTGATAAAAAACAATCCAGATGATGAAAAAGGTATAGTACAATTATTAGAAAGACAGAACAGGGTAAAGATAGAGGAGGAATTAAAGAAATAACTACATATTTCCTGATTGAAAAGACCCATGACCTGCCTACTACATTGAGCAGAAAAGGAAACTTCACTCCAGTGCACGTTAATATGACATTTTGAAACAGAATGAGCTAAGTCCAAACATGTAAAGCCTTCATTGATTCATTGATAAAACAAACAAACAAAACAAAAGGTAAATTACAAAAGATCAGCAATAAAAAGTTTTCAGACTTCTCAGCAGTAATATGGAAATCTAAAAGATAATTCACCCAAAACTCTGAAGAAAAATAATTTCCATCCTAGAAATCTATACCCAGACAAACTATTCCAATTTCAGGCTAAAATAAATAGAAAGACAGAAAGAGTCAGTTTACCTTCTGAGTACTTTTCTTCCTAGAAAACTTTGGGAGGAATACTTTACTGCTATGTAGAAATAAAACCAAGAATAAGACAGGATGCAGGAATTGCATCAGGATTGACACTAGGCAACACAGGAAAATTCTGGGACAAGATGGGCTTGGAAGCTTAAAGAACAACTGGTCTCCATTAGAGAAGGAACAGACTGGGCTTCAAAAGGAAATTCTCTGGGAGAAATAAAATGCACAGATGCATTGTCTGACATGTTTGATTAGTAAGAAAACGGGAGCATTCTGGAAGAATTTGTAACAAATACATAGAAAAGAAAACAAAATTGCTTGCATTAACCCACATGTATTTTACTAATTGGAGCTGACTGTTTGAGAATATATTCCAGTGAGGTCAGTTATGGCCCTAAACACCGAGTGTCAATTTAACCAGAGTGTATGAAATAACTATGTTTGCCATGTAGAGCAGAGATGGTGGGGAAGGGACTGTTTTCAGGCTAAATTATAACCCTCCATAGTAGTAAGTCAATAAATAACATTAGAATGGCTAATTCCACAAATAGCAATGCAAATAGAGTTTTAGAAATAGCAATGTAAATAGAAAACAGCTAACAGAATTGAACATTTTTGCTTCTGGCCAGTGGGACTCAGGTATAAAAAACAAGACTAATTAGACAGGTATCTTTTTTACTTTCAGCCATTTAGAGCAATTTAATTTTTTAAGTCCATGATTTTCTAAAATAAAATAGAAGGTAAGCAAAAAAACAAATGAACAGAACACATGCTTCTGCTACTTTGGAGGCTTGGATTTCTTTTTTACCATAGTCGCTTGAGAGACTGGTTTCCCTGTTGCATGAGGATTTTGTCAGAAATCAGTATCTGAACTATTTTAGCACTTGTACTAAAGTTGCCATTTATAATTTCAAGCACAAAGGCAATAATACTCACCACAGGAAGAAAGAATCTATTTTTGATGAGCTTAAGTTGCTAATTCATGCCAGTAGCCATGGTATGGGCACCGACAATACATAAATATTAATGTCCTGAGGGACCAGGCAGCAGCCTCAGAATGAAAATTATTGAGAGGAACAAGAATTACCACTGATAATATAACACGGAGAAAATGAAGCAAAGGGTCTTCCACGCCAGACTGAGGAATCGACTTTGATCAACAAGCGATCGACATCAGCTTAGCATGTTGGATGTCAATTTCAAACCCTCTCTGCCTCTTTTGAATGTACTCCACTCCTCTTAGAGAGTCATGCTAAATTTCAGAAGTATAATAAAATCAAAGTTCCATCCCTTTTTTTTTGCAAAGCTTCAAACTTGAGGCCCCCCTTTGGCTATCCCCCTGTCCTGAAGATCTGTTGCTCTTACACATGACGTCTCCCATTCAAGGGATGGTCTGCCAGGGGCCTGCTGTTAGACTGTGTTCTTGCTTTGTGACTAACAGCAAACCAACTATTTTAGAAGGCAATGATGACCACTTCTGTGTTCAACATTGGCATGTGAGTATATTATAGAATAATGAGAGGGGGCAATGACGTGAAGCGCAGAACATGTAAGACCATCATCTTATTTGGATGTTTCTGTACACGAGGGAACACTTAGGTCCTCACCTCTCCCTTAGTCTCTGCTTGCAAGGAAATGATAGAATGCTTGGCAAAAAGAAATCATATCTATTCTGCAATAACAAAAAGACTTTTTAAGCAATCACCGATTTCTTAAAATTTTAACTTTAATAACCCAGATGGTGGGGAGGGGCTCTCAGGGAAGCTTTTGGCACCTGGCCCGACATGAGCTTCTAAAATCCCAACATGTCCTTGAGTTTTTTTGTCTTTTAAAAGTATGGACATTTAATTGCACTATACGCATCATTAATTTATCCATTTTTATTTAACTTGAAAATAATTTGCATTATTCACCAGTAAAATTGCATACCCAGCTTTCTCAACATTTTCTGGAAATCTCAACAGCTCACTAAGGGCGTCCTGTTAATACTGTGACAGAGGTTGTCCTGGCGCTGACAGTACAGGTAGCCTCAGGGGGACGGGAGAAGCACAGGGAGCAGGTACTCCGGTGCTGGTTCTGGGCAAAGTCTGAACTGCTTAAATGTGGGGCATTGCCAAAAAGCACAGATTTGTAAGTCAAAAATATGTTCTAGCTCAGCTGCACACTGGAGACACAACCTTGAGAAGTCGCTCATGTCTCTCTGATCCTTGATTTTTTTTCCAAGGTGGCAGTGCTACCTCCCTTGGAGGACTAAGGGAGTTGTAAGTGACATACCTTACCTGCAAGCCCACCATAAATAAGGCAGGTGTTGGTGTTGAGCGATGGCCCTCTTCCGTGTGCTGGGCCCACTTCCCCACCTCCTGATTTTCTTTTCGCCAGGTGGCGTTCGTGGTCTCGTGCAGTATTCAAGGTGCATATTCATTCTCCAGGGGCTGAGCCTTATACTCATAAATCCTTGCCACGTGCCTCTTCCCAATTTGCTATAATAAAGAAGTTTCTCAAGAGTCTGGAAATGATTTAAAAACCCTTACATTTAAATGAAAATGATGATAATTGTCTTTTAACACAATAAATTACTGGCAGTGATAGTACAGGAAAAATAATGATGGTTACTTTGTTTCATAGGTTCCCCCCCCCCCAGCAGATCTATTGTTATCACTATGGCTGTGTTGTCTGCTGTTCATTCATATGCCACATATGTGTGAGGATGCCTGGGAGTATAGAACAGAGATTCCCACCCAAAAGGAAAGGCAACTGGAAAGATCTCTGAAGGAGTGGGGTTGGACCATCAACCCTGGACTAAGCAGAGAAACCAGAACATGAGTGATTTGCAATCAGGAAAAAAAAAATCTTTCTCAGGATAAAATAAAAACAATTGCCCTTGCATGCACAATTTAAAATATTTATTAACATCTCACCCTAGCTGGTGTGGCTCAGTGGATTGAGCGCTGGCCTGTGATCTGGATGGAACGTGGCCAGTTCACATCCCAGTCAGGTCACATGTCTGGGTTGCAGGCCAGGTTCCCAGTTGGGGGCTTGCAGGAGGCAACCAATTGATGTATCTCTCACACATTGATGCTTCTCTCCCTCTTTCTCCATTCCTCTCTTTCAAAAAATTAATTAATAAAAGTATTTGAAGAAAAGAAAAAATGTTAAAAAAATCTCTGTTTCTTTAAATAGTAATTAAAGTGCTACAAATTCATTCTCGCTCATATATATATTTGGAATATAGAATGACAAAGCTTTGAAAGAAGCTGTGTTTTGAAGGATCAAAAGTGAGATTAAGGCAGGAGGTCCCTCCATGTGCTATGGTCGAACACAGTAGTGGAGAAAATAGTGATAGCACTTGAAAGCTGCGGGATCTCAGTCCTGGAAAAACCAGACACTGGGCCACACCGGCAGTGAAATCTAACACCCGGATCTCAACAGGTAGACGGGATGGAGCTCTGACAAACTCTTTCAACTTTTGTGTGTAGCCCAGGAACTGGAGCAGACTGCCATTCAAACAGAACCAAGCAAACCACTAGCTGTACAGGGATGAGAGAAGAGGCAGCCCAAATGAGGTTCAAAAGGTAGGACATCATCTCTAGATGACCTGACTTCCAACTGGGAAAACTGCAAATGCTTTGAAATCAAATGGCTCATGGGAGAAAATTTAGCCAAACAGTCAAAGGCAAAAAAATGCTTGGTACTGTTCGTTATACTAAATGGAAGCCTTTCCTATTGATTATGAATTCAATGGAGAAAAGTGACTTAGGCTAAAGTTTTGGACCAGAATATACATGGTATAGCTTCCTGAGAAAAGCTCACATTGTGACAGTCTGTCTATTCATGATTGCGTGCGGTCTCACTGTCTTTTCCTCCATCCCAGCCCAAATTCTGCATCCTAGTTCGGGCCCAGATTGGGTCTCCGTTTTGTAACTTTATTGATGTAATGGGGCTAAATCCTTCCCTTGTTTTTGGTTTGTTCGTTGATATTTTTGGGTGTCTATTTTCCCCTATACATGTTATTTTAGTGTTCATATTTATGTTCTTTGGCAGATGTGGTAATAAATACATTAATGTATATTTAATGTATCAAATCATCATGTTGTACACCTTAAACTTATACAATGGCATATGCCAATTATATCATAATAAAGCTGGGACTATATATATGTATATATGTATGTATATATACACATATGTATACTAGTACGTACATGTGTATAGATGTACAGTTATATATAAATATGTATACTGATGTTGTCAATTACAACATAAGCATTTTTCCATGTTTATTTTTCACATTTATTTGTAAGTTGTTTTATAAAAATAGCATTCTGGTCCCTGAAGTGTTTATACCAAATTTACTTAAATGCTCCCAATTGTCAAGTAATACTCTAATTTATCACTAATGTAAATAATACTATGATAAGCAAAGTACAGATTTTCAGATTTCATATTGTTTCTGTATATATTACTGGAAGTAGAATAGAATAAAAATGTAACTGATTTTGTGATTCCTAGGGCAATTGCCAGTGAGCTGCAAAAAAAGATTGTGTTAACTTAAACTGCATTTCATGAATGGCCTCATTCACCGCACCTTTTAGATTTCATTGTTCTTTTTCTTCTTAACTTATGAATGTTGAGGCATTTTTATTGTGAATCTCATTAGAAAACAAATTAAGCAATTCTACACAATGGAATACTCTTTCTACTGCAACTTAATGGAAGCTACCGCTTTCTTAAAAAGCCTAATTGGATTCCTACTATTCCATCGAGGTTCTAAGATGAACCACTTCTGAGAGTCCTCGTCTATCTCTGAAGTGCTGGGCATGAACTCTGCTTCTCTCTGTTGGCAGTTTTGGGCTATTTTTTTTCAAGCAAATATGTCATGACTCCAATAAGACCTGGAGCTTTTTATGAACAAACTCACGATCTTTCATTTCTCACACCCCCCAATACAGCACCTCGATGCACAGAGTAAGTGCCCAGTCGGCCTTGTTAGTAGGTGGTAAAGACATGGCCCTAATGCAAGTTAGCTACCCCGTGTAAGGCCTTTCTTCCCAGAATCTCAGATTGCACCACTCTGTGCCTGAATCTTTCTGGGTCCTGTGATGGGATGAACTGAGTTTCTTCCTTACCCGCATTAGAAAAGTGGTGTAAGGATCGCAGGGCTTTTTAAGGGATGGTGCCCTTTGCCAGGATGGTCTGCATAGAGCCCTTTTCAACCGGTATACAGGCCTTTAGTGATGAAGATGGACTCAGGATTTGGGGTTTGTGTGTTCAGTATTGTTGTAAAAGCAAAAATGGCAATTTTCATAATATACAAGCACACAAAGTATGTACCTATTCTGACCCAAGATATGTGGACCTAATTTTTTTTTGGAAGATAGATGTCTCCCATTGCTTGTCTAAGTCTTCTGAGTTAAAGCACTTCTCTTCTGCAGGATGTGTTACCAACATCCATCACCTTCTCGATGAAAGAGCATCTTTGTTCGAAATCTCTTACTCTTTGCAATTCTTTAAGACAATGAGTCCTTACAGCAAAAATAGCTCATGCTCATGAATAATCCGGTTAATTAAAAATAAAATAAAATGTTTCCCTTCCTCTCCTGCTCAGTTTAACCGGGCCTTAATGACTGCTTCCAGAGACGCATTAGAGCAAGAAGACCCTGAGAAGCTGCGATCACTTTCAGAGGCCTGGGAACAGGAGGCCAGGCTTTACGTGCACGTTTTTCAGGGGAAACGGTGAACCTCCTGTGGTGTGAGTGAGCTGCCCTGCAGCCATGGTGAGCTGCACAGTGGTCCTCCAGCTGGGCAACGCCTTCGGCCAAAACTCACCTCCGTCATTCACCGCTGTGCTCTCGGAGCTTGTTGCTAAGGCGCCATTTCCTAATCTAGTCTTTCCACATGTTGGGGTTTTATGAGGACTAAGTAAGATAATGTGTGAGAAATCTTTGGCAAAGTGTCTGGCACATAGGTTATTTGTAGACATTATGCATGCCCTTCTGACCCAGCCTGCTGCTCAATCCTCACCTTGCTCTCTTGTTGCTCTCACTGCCAGTTATGTTACTCTTCTGTCAGTGTGTCCAATACACACTAACCTTCTTTAACTTTGAAAACTTCTCATATGATTCTTGCCCCGAAATCCTTTGAAAGAAGAAATCCACCTTCTTAACCCAACCAACACCTCCTCAGACGTGAGCTTCCATGTCTCTTTCTTTGCAGAAAGCTCCCCTGAGACCAGGAGGAAACCATCGTTCCCCCATACCAGGCTGGAGCACCCAGTTGGCATCTGCTGTGACTGACGGTTGCCCGACACTCATCCCCCTCTCCAGAGACTTGACTCAGACTAGTGGTTCTCAAATATTGCTGTGAGTCAGATCACCTGCAGGGTGTGTCGACCCTGAGGTTGCTGGACCCGATTTCCTGAGTTTCTGAATCAGTAGCTCTGGGAAGACCACTGAGCATGGGCAGTTCTAACAAACTCCCAGGGCTCCTCTGCAGGAGCTGTTACCTACATCCATCTGATCCATGGGTCACCCTGTAAGAACCACACTCCCAGATCAAGCAAGCCACCCTGGCTGAGGATTACAGCAAACCTTGACCATCCATCCTCCACACAGAGGACCAGGACTGACCAATAGATGGGCGAAAGGTAAGACCACCGCTGTGGTTCAACTCAGAGCCCCTGGGGGTAAGGCGGAGACCAACGCCTTGCTCTGCTCCTTTCTTCACCCCTGCTCCCCCACCCTGCCTTTCCTGAGAGCCCTCCTGCAATGAGCCTGCGCACAGAATCCCTGCGTCAGCCTCTGTTGCCGAAGAACCCAGCAAAAGACACACATGTATGAATACAATGTGGAAACACAGCAATACAAGGAGCAAAGTTACCATCTTCACCTAGAGAGGAACAGAGATTTCCTCACAAGGGGACTTGCAGGAGCTTTCCGGGACAAAGAGAGCATCTTTTCATAGCCTTGGAAACCCAGTCGTATCCGAGGCTGTGAATACTTGGAACTGCCCGATCTCTGAGGTGCTAGGTTGTCATTTCACATAATGAGACAATCTGTGCCTTCCAGGACCTCATACAGCGAGACTCTATAAATTCTGCATCAGGCAGAGAGTGCGGAAGCATCTCCTAGTAGCCCCGACGACTACCATTTTAACTGTCTGGGATCTGCCAATAGGAGAGAATGTTGGTGAACTGCACGGTTTTCTGCCAGCAATAAAACTAGAGAATGAACCGAGTTTAAAGGCTGCAACTAACTTTTTGTTACAAGCAAGGCCAGAGGACAGGGCACTGGATGAGCCAGGAGGCCTTAGTGGGCCTGTTTCCGGAAACGGTCTGCGGGGCATCCCTCGTGGCCAGCGTCGTGAATGAGTGTCATCTTTGTAAATCAGAATTAATGGGCTCAGCCCTCTTCCTCGAGCAGGTGGCAGTGCCCTCTTCGCAGGCTGGCATGCCTGCAGAGAGGCTGGAGCCATCTGGACTGCCGTCAGGAAATCCCACCGATGCTGAATTCAGCCCGCAGGGCAATTAGCGGGGCTCTGCGCAGCAGCTTTGTTGATGCCGGGCCCTCCCCGGCAGTCCGCTCCTCATGCCTGACAGGGCAATATCCACTTGCTGCGATGTACTGGAGGGACGTGATTAACCGGGGCCACCTGGTATGTTGCTAAAAATAACAACAAGAAGATCTCTGCATAAGCAACTGCCCTGTCAGGAGAAGTACCTGATGAGGTGTCTAGCTGAATGTAT
Source organism: Anoura caudifer (assembly GCA_004027475.1). NCBI lineage: Eukaryota > Metazoa > Chordata > Mammalia > Chiroptera > Phyllostomidae > Anoura > Anoura caudifer. Next base: position 630,372 of record PVKU01000131.1, on the reverse strand, counting down.
TTCCAGATTTATACGCTTTTAACAATAGGGGGCGTGAGTTCTCTACGTTGTCTGTGGTTTTTATTTTGACTGCTAAATCCCGGATCCCTTTCCTGGTTTCATCTGGCAGGTCTATAAGCGAAATTTGCACGTGGGTGCTATTACCAGTACCTTTTACAGTTCTTGAGTAAGTTAAATAAAGGCAACTCTGGCTGAAAAAATCAGAAGAGATTTCATGGATATTGCAGTTCCCTAGCACCGGGAGAGCAAAAACGCACAGGTTCCCAATTTATCTTCTAATAAAGATCCTGGAAGAAGCTATAACAAGGAGAGGAAACGCCTTTCCTTACCTTTGAAGCATTTCCCAATTCCTTCCGGATTTCATTTCTTTCTGAAACTAAGAAAATCTCTCCTATTCTGCATGAGAATGGAAGGAGGGAATTTCACCTGGAAATTGACCGAACGAACCCAAGTTTTCACTGTGGCCTTTTCTCTCCAAGGTATCTGTCCAGGGGGATTTCCTGCCCTTTATCTTCCAGGCACAACCTTTATAGCATCATATACTTACAATAATCTCCCGTCTGTGCTGGGCAAGAGAAAAAGAAACATGTTGTCACTGGATAAGAAAAGTAGGTGAACATAGTTACACTGTTAACTCCTGGAGACTGTTTTGACTGCTCCTTGAATACCAAACTCAGAAAAACCCTCAGGAAATATGCAAGAAAGCACAGAGGTTGGTCTTGAAGAAAGTTCTATATGTGTTAGGCATCACTTATTTAACGTGGTAGCAGCTCAAGTAGAATGTGGCCGTGAGAAAAGGCACATCACAGGAAAACACACAGTTTCCCACCTCTTTTCACACTGTTCTGTAAATGACTGATACTTTTTAAAGAATGAAAAATGTAACACTGTGGGATCAAGCCCTAATGCCCCGCAAAGGGAGGAAGCATTGCTTTACTGCATTCCATTCCAAAACAATTCAACTGAAGTCTTGTAAAAAGAGAGTTTTGCCCCAATACCACTTAGTCACTCAGAAAAAGTAGAAGCTACTCTTGTTAAAATATAGTTGTTTTTCCTTCCCCACCACCATCTTCAAAATCAAACCCCAGTCTTCTCTTTCCTAGTGTTTAGCTGGAGGGAAAGAGAACCAGAGAGGACGTGACAAGTCTGGGCAGCTTTCCGGCACTCACAGGTAGAGGGGGAGAGCAGACGGAACCCTCCCCAGCTGGACCCCGCAGGGGAGGTGGTCCACGAAGCCCTTCTCTCCGCAGCGACTGACTCAGAGCCTGACCCGTCCACGTGGAGCACTCGGGCCTGTGGCTGACGCCAAAGCAGCCGCCAGCAGCAACTCTTGACCCGTCCCTCCCCACACGTTTTATTCTGCTGTATGGATCCTTGTATTCAAGTGTTTTTACTTAATATTATATGTAATTTTCTCTCAGGGCACTCTTTCAGTACCCTGGTTACAATTAAATGTTTACCTCAGTAATTTTTCTATTGTCATTGAAGGCAGTTTATAGTGGCTGACTTGTCTTTTATATGTGATTTAAATGTTGTATATGTGCTATGAGCCCCACCAATTACATCCTAATTAAAAATTTTTATGCACAGCAATCCAGAATAATAAATGGTAATTTCTTGACCCCTGAATAGGAAGTGAAATTGTTATAAAAAGTCTTGTCAAAGGAGAGGAAGAGGCTGTGGAGTGGCAAAGACTTCCTCCAGGTGTCCTCTCCGAAACAAGTTACAGCGGCACATGCCGTGGACCAGAATGTGCAGTTTGCTTCTGGGAGTCCATTTTGGTTACTGTTCTCTAAATATTTTTTTCATGCTGTTTTTATCATAACGGAGAGCCTCTTCAGAAGTGGCTCTTTGTCAACCAGGGAGCACTTACCTTCCCATCTCCGTTAATGGAAGATCTTGCCATCAGCTTGGACGCGAAGCATGTGGTGATTTGTGCGGGGCAGGGTACACGTTCTTCACCCACGTCCCTTCCCCACCTCCGAGTGGGGCTAGTGAAAAGGACCTGCCATTGTTTTTGTCGTTTGCAAGGTTCTCTTTATTGGAAAGTAGAGAGCTGGTAAGATTTGTGTTGGGGCCGATTCTTCTTTCTTGAGAGGATGATAGCATGCCTAAAATTATGGAAGCATAAAAGCTGCAGGTTTTCTATAATGGGCACTGTTCAGTATTATTAATAACTGTGCACAAGGCACTTTTATGTTGGCAAGTGGCTTCAATCATTTTTATCACGCAATAGCTGCAGAGGTTCAGTGAGCTCTTCAATCTCTTCACAAGATTGGGTCGCAGTAACATGTAGAGTTTTAAGGCTGGGAGAAAATTCCCAAGGCTCACTCAAGAAATACTATTGAATTATTAATTCAAGAAGTATTTTACTCATACAAACATACACACACACGCACAAACACACATGCATCAGTTTCTATTGATAGGATAGTCCAGTGAGCTAACACACAGCCTCCGCATTATCTCACTTAATCCTTACAAAAACCTTATGAGAAAAATGCTATTATTAGGAGGGCTAGAATAGTTAAGGAATTTGTCACATAGATAGTAAGTATCAGAGCCTGGTGTTAAATCTAGGTGTCTGATTTCAAACCTCACAATACAATGCTAGATCTGTGCTAAGAGACCCCATGCAATAGGCAAGAGGCATAATATAACCAAAGACACTGAAATAGAGAACAAGAGAGGAGAGGGATAGGAATATCCAGGGAAAAGGGGAAGGGTTTAGAGCAACAAGTATAAAAGACACATGGACAAAAGCTGGGGGTGTGTGGATATGGGAGGGAGCTGGGGAGGGCTGGGGTGATGGGCTGGGATGGGAGTAGAAGACAGAGAACTGTACAGGAACAACAATGAAAATAAAATTTAAAAAAGAGAAAGAAAATAAATATAGAATCAATAAATTCGGAAAGCAAAAGAAGAAAAATGGGCTGTTTAAGTCAAGAGCTAGTTCTGGAAAACACTAACATACAGACACACCTCTGACACGCTGAAGAACAGAGCCCCGGAAGAGTGAAATGAGGGCTGGCCCTGGATTCAGAGGGGATTAAGTGACTAATTACATTCAAAAGCTAGGTATCATTCATTAATATATTTTAAAAACCTCACTGAAATAGTTGATATTGGGCTGATAGAAATTAAATACAAAAAAGACAAAAGAGGCCGAGAGCCTGAAAAGACAAACATACACGCAAGAAAGAGGGAAAAGTTTTCAAAGAATTAAGGATTCAAGAGGATTAGGGTGTTACTATTTTACTGGCAAATTACACTGTCTTTAAAATACAATGCATTCTTAATGTTTGTGGGTTTTTTTTTTAGTGTTATATGTGTGTGTTTACACATTATTGAGTACTTATTACTTGCCACAAACTCTGGCATGTACTTAGTATGAACTCACATGTTTAATATTCACATAGGCGCCATTGTTATCCCTTTTCTTACAAACAAGGAACAACAGTAAGGAATGAAACTGGGTTTCTAACCTGCAACCTCCAGACTCAAAAGCCTCAATTTTCTTATTAAGATATAATTGTATTAGTGTTTGATGCACGACATACTGATTTGATGGATGTATATATAGTGAAATTATTACCAAAATATGTTAACGTCCTTCACCATACATAGTTACAAATTTTTTTCTTGTGATGAGAAGTTTAAGACGTCATCAACATTGAATTATGCAATAGAGGGTTATTGACTGTGGACACTGTGCTGAGTGACGTCCCAGGACTCATCTATCCTATAACTTGTATTTTTTGACTACACTGACCCGTTTCACCCCCTGCAACTCCTGCCTCTGGCGGTCACCAATCTCCTCTCTGTATCTGTGAGTTCAGGGTTTGGGTTATTTTTTTCTTTGTTTTTTTTTGTTTTGTTTTGCTTGTTTGTTTGTTTTTTAAAATTTAACAGGTAGTTGAGTTCATACAGTATTTGTCTTTCTCTGTCTGGCTTAGTTCACTTAGCATAACACCCTCAAATTTCATTCATATTGTTGCAGATGACAAGATTACCTTTTAGCAGTTGAGTAATATTCTATTTTGTGTGCGTGTTTCACATTTTCTTTATCCATTCATCTGCTCATGGACATCAAGGTTGCTTCCATGTCTTGGCTATTATAAATAATGCTACTGTCAATAACACAGGGGTGCTGATATTATTTCAAGACAGTGATTTCGTTTCCTGCAGATAAATTCCTGAAGTGGAATTTCTGGATTGTGTGATTGTTCTATTTTTAACTTTCTGAGAAACCTCCACACAGTTTTCCATAGTGGCTGCACCAATATACATTCCCACCAACAATGCGTGAGAGTTCCCTTTCCTGCACATTCTCACCAGCACTTGTAATTTCTCCTCTCTTTGGTAAAACCCATTCCGACAGCTGCGACGTGCTAGCTCCTTGTGGTGGTTTGTTTTCACTTTTTTAAAAAGATTTCATTATTTTTTTTTTAAGATTTCATTTTTTTAAAGATTTCATTTATTTATTTTTAGAGAGAGGGGAAGGGAGGGAGAAAGAGAAGGAGAGAAACATCAATGTGTGGTTGCCTCTTGAACATCCCCCCTACTGGGGACCTGGCCTGCAACCCAGGCATGTGCCCTGACTGGGAATTGAACCAGGGACCCTTTGCTTCCCAGACCCATGCTCAATCCACTGAGCCACAGCAGCCCGGGCCACTTGCATTTTTCTGATCTGGACCATACTGAGCACCTTTCCACATTCCTGTTGGTCATCCATGTGTCTTCTCTGGAAAAATGTCTACTCTGTTCTTCTTTCCATTTTTGAATTGGATTCTTTTCTATTGAGTTGTTTAGATTTTTAAGAAATATATTATGTATACTAACCTTTTGGACAGGTACATGATTTACATTTTTTTATTCACTAGATTACCTTTCCATTTTGTTTATTTTTGCTTTTGTTGCCTTTACTTCTGTTGTCAAATCCAAAAAAATCATTGTCAAGGCCATTATCAAAGAACTTACCCCTATGTTTTCTTCCTGGAGTTCTATGGTTTTAGGTCTTGTGTTTCATGTCTTTAATCCATTTTAGTTTATTTTGTGTGTAGCTCAATTGAAAACAATACAGGGTAGTGCAAAAAGTAGGTTTGCAGTTGTTCATATGGAAAATAATGCAACAATTAATTAATAATACAAGAATAAACTCACTTACTCACAACTATAAACTACTTTGGCATCACCCTGTATAATATTTTAAAAACAATAACTAAAAAATTTTATAATAACTTGTTAAAATGTTATGTGAGAAAGGTATGTAGAAAATTTTATATGCAGGATGGGTGTAAGTAAAACATGGTAATAAAAAATTAAGTGGTAGAAAAAATGGAAAGTAACCCATTTCATGTTAACAACGTTTTTTTGGAAGAAGACAAATCTAACTACAATTAATTGTTATCTTCTATTTTCAATTTTCCAAAACCAGTAATAACCATGGATTCCTTTATTATAACAAAAGCATCTATTATCTTATTTTAGAATCCAACATCATCAACAAAACCAACACATTTCTGAAATATAAATTGCCACCAGGAAAGGGCATGGAATTGGGGTACGTTTCGCTCTTCTAATCTCTGCGGAATGTTCACATCAAAGTTTCAGGGTGTTGTGTGAGAGGCGCCGCCCTCGGTAAGCAACCTTGGGAAGTGCTGGGCTAAATCAATTTCGAGAGCACCCTGCAGCACAGGACTTTTCAGAACATTGTAAATGCTCCTGTGTATTTTGCAAACGTATTTGGCTATAACCTCTCTGGAAAACCTTTCCAAATCTTTCTCACTCTAGCCAGCCTTCTTGTAGGTAATAACTGTAATACAAACCAATTTTTGAGTCCTTATTATACTATATATCAGGTATGATGATAAGCATATTTACATGCATAATCACATTTAATGCTTGCAACAGCTATATTGCAGGCACAATTATCATCCCCATTATAAAGGTGAGGAAACTGAGGTTATGAATTTCCCTAAATCCACACAGCAAGTAGCAGAGACAGATTCTGAGTCCAGATCCTCTTTTTCGCATAGTACCAGATCCTGCTTCCTATATTACGGAAAAATGATCCTGCTGCATTCAAGACACTGATGTAAACATCCTGAAAAATTACATGCTCAGGATGAGGAGCCCAAAGCTGCTTCCCCCGCTTTCTGTGAGCCCATATTGCTACAGGTCCAAGAGAACAGAACTCACATGACTTTCACTAACAGTAGAGCCAGGTCGTGTCTTTAATCTTCAAAACAAATGTTGACGTCAAAGAGTGTTTCCGACATTTTAATTTATTATCTGCATTTGTGAGGGAAAAGAGATTTGAGTACTGTTGGAGATAATTTGATTTGTGCTTTGGATAGCAAATGCAGTATCAATCATTTAAACATTTTCTTATAGTTTTTCTCTAGGTAGTTGTATCCAGGATGGAATGAATAAACAAAAGTACAATTTGAATATAACATCTCCGATACCATGGTGAAAGACATATGATTTTATGTGGGAGAAAAAGACGTTGTTTTACCTTTCCAAAGCAGCTGAGAGAAAACTGCCAACTCTAAACATTTGTCATTTCTCTGACATTTCACTTATGCGTGGGTATGTCCTTAATCATAACCTGTTGCAGTTTAGCATGGTATCATGGAAAATTTAAAAATATATCTTTCAATTAAATGAAGATTCATTTTTAAGTCCTAGAAATGGTTCATGTTCAATATACAGAGTAGGGGGGAAGTAGGCTTACAGTTGTTCATATGGAAAATAATACAATAATCAACAAATAGTAACACAAGAATAAACCATGTGTTTTGCATACTCACAACTGTAAACCTACTTTTGCCCACCCTGTGTGCATGACTGTAATGAACACAGCACAGCTGGGACCTTCCGACTCTTAGTGGAAGGCATTTATTCTGAAACCTCATCTTTCCAATTACATGGAATATAAATATAAATTCAATAGATTAAAAATTATGTAAAATATTTGAGAAATGAAAGTTTGGATATTTGTGTTTTTTTAAAAGAGTTTATTCATTTTTAGAGAGAGGGGAAGGGAGAGAGAAAAAGGGGGAAGAAACATCAGTGTGTGGTTGCCTCTCACACGCCCCCTACTGGGGACCTGGCCCACAACCCAGGCATGTGACCTGACTGGGAATTGAACTGGTGACCATTTGGTTCATAGGCTGCCACTCAATCCACTGAACCTCACCAGCCAGGGCTGGATATTTGTTTAAATAAATAAATGTGGGTATCAAATTGCTCAAGTGTTTAGATTCTAGTAGATAAACAGTTTTATTAAAAATATCAGTATTTATGTAAATTAAAAATTTTACAACTATTTAAATTTATGATACAAATTTTTACATGTTAACTCTAAATATATAACTATTTTTAAGGGTAAGAAAACAGACATTTTGAAGATCATGGATTCTAATTTTTCACCAACACAGTTGTAAAATGAAAGTAAGTTTTGGTGTATAGCCATCATTGTGATTATGTGAAGTATGTTAAGATATTATATTATCTTTATTAATAGTATGAATTAGCATCTATAATTAAAATTTTTTAATTAAGAGCCAACACAAATTTTTTTAGCCAAATAAATTAGCAGCTACTTTCAGCCATGGTACCTGTATGTTAAGGCAATATCAGAAATGTAGAATTTAGAAGCATCTCAAAAACTTGGCAAAAAAATTTGTATATTCAACAGATTCAAACTGATCATTTTTGGCTTTGTATTGTACTGAAAACAGCAGAACAATCAAATTATGCAGCATTTTCAAGCCCCACATCAATTATTTAACACTATTTTCTTGTCAGCTTGATTCTCAAACTTATATTAATAACAGCCAAAAAAGTTGATGAATCATAGATAATGGAATCGCTCCCTTTTCACTGAAGACAAAAAGCCTAATACTTCAAACAACAAGCTTGAGGTCGGGGGAGGGGGAGGGCGATGTTAATGATTCACTGTTTGTCATCATCTCCACCCAGAAGGAGATTTCATTTCTCCACATCTAAAAGAAGGACACATTTCAGGCAGGAAAAATGACGAACTTGGGTCACACAGAGGTGAAACTATATAACAAGGGTGGTTTGAGTGGGCAGTTAAAGTGGAAGGAGGAAAAAATATTCCCAACTATGACCAGTGGTTACAGGGAGGGGACAAATCCTGAACAGATTTATTAGAGAAAACGTTCTCCTTTTTCTCCATATACTCAGGGTTTTTTACCATAAGTCACTCATGCATTGTGTGAAGAAAATATAAAATGACTTCCGGCCAAGATGGAAGCATAGGTGGACACACTGTGCCTCCTTGCACAATCTAGATTAAGGACAACAAAGATTTAGAAATAAAAAAAAATCCAGATCTGACAGAAAATTGAACTGTAAGGAAGTTTGACAATTCATCCAGACCAGTAGAAGGGGTGGAGTCAGTGGCCCTTGGAGAGGGGTCAAGGCAGGAGAAAGAGGTGGTTGGCATCCTAGGTGTGCAGGTGGAGCTGGTAGACCCTGGGCACACAAGGCGGCTGGCTGACCACAGACACACATTTGCCCACAGATAAACCAGGTAAAAACAGGGAAACAGACCGTGCAACCCAGGGCCCCAGGGCCAGGAAATAAAACCTAAAAGCACCAATTAAAAACACTTATGGGGGTTGAGGTGCCGGGAGAGACTCCCAGCAGCACAGGAGAGTTCATTAAAGAGACCCACAGTGTCCTAGAGTGTCCTCAGTCCACCCACCTGGGAGGAAGCACCAGATGGGACCAATTTTCTTGTGGGAAATGGCCAAAGGGACTGGAATATGAGAGGGAGCAGAGCAAGCATTATTGTTCCCTATCGGACCACGCCCTCACATACAGCATCACAACCCAGTGACTGGGCTGCCCCACCCTGGTGAACACCTAAGGCTCAGCCCCTCATATGTAACAGGTGCAACTAGACCACAAAAATGGCTCAAATGGAGAACAGATCAAAGCCCTGGAGCCAAATCATCTAAGCGACCAAAAGATAGCCAACCTATCAGATGCACAGTTCAAAGCACTGGTGATCAGGATGCTCACAGAATTGGTTGATTTTGGTCACAAATTAGATGAACAAATGAAGGCTACACAAAGTGAAATGAAGGAAAATGCACAGGGAACCAGTAGTGATAGGAAGAAAACTGGGACTCAAATCAATGGAGTGGACCAGAAAGAAGAAAGAAACAACCAAACAGAAAAGAAGGAAGAAACAAGAATTCAAAAAAATGAGGAGAGGCTTAGGAACCTCCAGGACATCTTTAAATGTCTCAACATCTGAATTATAGGGGTACCAGAAGGGCAAGGGGAAGAGGAAAAGCAACAAGTGGAAAACTTATTTGAACAAATAATAAGGGAGAATGTCCCCAATCTGGCAAAGGAAATAGACTTCCAGGAAGTCCAGGAAGCTCAGAGTCCCAAAGAAGTTGGACCCAAGGAGGAACACACCAAGGCACATCATAATTACATTAGCCAAGATTAAAATGAAGGAGAGAATCCTAGAAGCAGCAAGATATAAGGAGACAGTTACCTACAAAGGAGTTCCCATCAGACTGTCAGCTGATTTCTCAAAAGAGACCTTACAGGCAAGAAGGGGCTGGAAAAAAGTATCCCAAGTCATGAAAAGCAAGGACATACACCCAAGATTGCTCTATCCAGCAAAGTTTTCATTTAGAATGAAAGGGCAGATAAAGTGCTTCTCAGATAAGGTCAAGTTAAAGGAGTTCATCATCACCAAACCCTTATTATACGAAATGTTTAAGTGACTTATCTAAAAAAAAGAAGATAAAAAATATGAACAGTAAAAAGATAGCAAACTCACAGTTATTAACAACCACACCTAAAACAAAAGCAAAGTAAACAAAGAAGTAGAACAGGAACAGAACCACAGAAATGGAGATCATGTGGAGGGTTAGCAACAGGGGAGTGGGAGGAGGGGAGGGGGGAAAGGTACAGAGAATAAGTAGCATTGACAGTAGGTAGAAAATAGACAGGGGGAGGGCAAGAATAGTGTGGGAAATGTAGAAGCTAAAGAACTTATGACACATGGACATGAACTGAAGGGGGAGTGTGGGGGGGATGGGGTGCATGGTGGAGGGGAATGAAGGGGGGAAATGGGACAACTGTAATAGCATAATCAATACAATGGTATAAAATTTAAAAAAATATAACGTGAAAACATATCCTTCTCTCAGAATAGGAGGGGTGGGGCTTATTGTCCAAGTTTCCTTTGTGATTTCACTTCCTTTCTTCATTTGATTTAATGGCAGTCTTACTTACATTGCTGCACTGATTTATGGTTTAGAAAGTTTTTCATTTATCTTTTCTCAGCTGATCTATACAACACTCTAATAGGCAGGTGTTACTATCCTTACTTTATGTGGTGACAAAACAGAGCGACAGAGACACATTGATTTTCCCAAGAATGTATAGTTAGCAAGCTATAAACCTAGTCTATCATGATCAGTTCAGGAGTTTCCTCCCTAACAGGACAGAGTAGCCACCCTCAGAATGGAAAAAAAGTGCTGAACTCGTAAAAAACAGAGCGTTGAATGGTGGTTACTTGAGACTAGAAGACAAGCAAGTTCTGGAGATCTAGAATACAGCACAGCAATTATGGTCAACAGTACTGTATTATAAACTTGAAAGTTGCCGGGAGACTAGAACTTAATTGTTTTCACCACAAAAATGAAATGATAACAATGTGACATGATAGAGGTGTTAGCTGGTGCTGTGTGGCCATCCTATTGCAATATGTAAATATCAAACCAATGCATTGTCCACCTTAAAATTACATAATATTATATGTCAGTATCTCAGTCCAATTTTTAAAAAATTAAAAATTAATTTTTTAAAAGGCCATTGCCCAAGATTGCACTCTCTTCCCCAGGCATTCCAACCTATTTTTCAGCCTCTCATACTCTGGTTCAATATTCGGGAGTGTCAATCATGTTGCGGCATCAGGGTAAGGGTGTGAAAGGAAAGCAAGATCTCATGTGTAATCAGATTTTAAGAGCTGGAGCAATAGTGTAAGAAAGGCTTCAGCATTTGTTCAGGCTTTCCAAAGGCACTCGGAATTTTGCTGTGAAGTCGGTAAGTTAGAATAAAACAAGCAAAGTCTTTAGGAAATTAGTTTGCCTGGTGTCATGTTTTGAAAATAATAGTATTCAGCAGCAGTATGGCTTTTGCTTTAAGGTCGGGGCATTCAGCTTTCCTGCTGTTTTTAGCGACTTCACCACCTGAAATATTCGATGAATTATTCATAGCTATAAGAAAATGGTCATGCCTTCTGGTTAGTATTTTAAAACAATGACAGATTCGGGAATGTTTGCTACACCTGAGCATGTCGACCTTGGGTAGCGTAGCAGGGATGCCACCAATCCCCAGCCCTTCTCTCTGTAACCGGGAAGAAGGCCTGTCACATTGTCAGGGAAACATTTCTAATCCCCAACACAAGTTTCACTGACGAAACCATGGGGCATGAATTGTTTCAGGGGTCAGGTGATAACCATCATTATTGAAATTTTGGTGCTCCCTCTTTCAGAAGTCATTCCTGGATATGGTCCTTTTAAGTCACTTGATATTGCAATGTTCAAACTTGAAAGATGGATATACCTGTCAGAGAATGTGGCTCTAAGGAAGTAATCAGGGCTGGAGATGGTTCTGAAAATTGTATGGCACCTATCTTGTTAATTACCCTCCAGCAATCACCTGTAATTATGGTAGGGACAGGAACGTAGCACCTTGACAATGTGGCTTATGTTCCATGTATAGGCAGAATTCTTCACTCTAAGAAGCGCTGTTATGAGATAAAAAGTCAGAGTAAATGAGGCAAAGTTGGGAGAGGCCCTGGGTAGGGGCATAGGTGGGGATTTACTAGTGTGAAAACCAAACGGGTCTCATTAAAATTATATGCTGTTTTCCTAATCAAAATTATGAAATTTTTAAAATGCTGATGATAAGTTAGCTGGAGATTTTTCAGGGGTAGGAAGGAAGAGGAGGAGGAGAGAGAGGTAAGAATAAGAAAAAAAAAAACCCCAAAAAACCAAAAACAAAGGGTCATTTTAAAGTTAATCTTCAAAGATCTAAAGGATCATTGGGTCAGACAAGCCAAAATTAACATTTGTACTTGACCTTGAGAAAGTGAATGCCCCACTCATCTTTATAGTTTTCCTCACTTATAAAATGAGGACACTTTGAAGAGTTGGTGTGCTGATTACATAAAGCTATGTCTGCACAATGCCTGGCGTACAAGAAGAAAGCAATAAATGTTTATCAAATTTATTTTCTCTCTCCTCACTAAAACCAATTTCCACGGCCTCAAATTCCATATAATTAGCATTTATCCCTTTTATCTTAAAGGAGTCACTGGAGGACATGAGCCTCTTTAGGAAGTTCCTGTCTCCTTTCCTTCCTCGTTGGCTGTGCTGCATTCTGGTAGCTTCCAAAGCTTGGTCATCATTCCTTTGTCTTTGCTCAGAAGCCTAGTCTAGGAGCTCTGGGAGGGAAGACCTGGATGTCTTAGAGCTAAAACAAACTAACAAACGAATGCTTGCATTTGCAAGCCCCTGCGGCATCAGGTTTGTTGGGCCAGGTACCTAGTAAGACCTTCTCACACCATTCAAGAGGACCACCAACTGTTATCAATGTGTACCTTTTTAATATTTTCCACATTAAATCCTCCTTCGGTAAATTGCCTCAGCTACTTTTAAAGTGTTTTTTTTTATTTCCCCTTTTAGTTATCAAATATTTTAAAATTAGATATGGTCCTGGAGATCAAGAACTAGGAGTTTTAGTTGGGGTGGGTGGATACAATGCTACTCTAAGAAAGAAACCTCTGATAATCTCGTTTTCCCTAATTTCAAAATCCTAGTCACTGTTTTAGTAAAGAGAGGCCTTGGTCTCTGGATCCAGGCAGAATCAGTTTCAAATTCTAATGGCGTGACTTACTAGTTAAGTAAGTCTTTTTTTTTTTTTTTAATTGTTGTTCTTGTACAGTTTTCTGTCTTCCACTCCCATCCCAGCCAAGCCAAGTCTTTAACTTGCTGAGTCTCAGTGATCTCATCCCTGTGTTGGGGGATACTTAACGATCGCCTTTATGCATCGTTCCATGAGTTTCAAATCAAACTGTTTGCCCATGGACATTACAGAGAGAAGAATGTGGTAATTCTTCAATGAATGTTAGTGCACTTACAACATTTGACTATATCCTGGTATTAAATCTGTTTCCACCAAAACATTTCTAAAAAATAACAGGAATTACTGGGGCCAGAGGGATTTGTACAGTAGTTGGAACGGCTTTGACTATGAGGATAGAAATTAAATAGAGTTTCAAATGCCTTACTATGTACACATTTCCCCTCCCTGTGCCTTCAGTGATAGCTGCACCGTCTCCACCACCCTGTTGCAGACTTTCACGCTCATAGCGCATCGGTCTGTGCCTCCGGGAGGCAGGGCCTCACCGGGTCTGTGAAACACTGACCGCGTTTTTCTTGCAGTTTATGTAGCATGCCTGACACTGGCATTTACTCCTTAGCACATGTGAAACTTCATGTATGTACATACGTATATATAAGCATACATATAAGATTGCATACATGCAAGATTTTAAAGAGTCTTAAATATGAACAAAAGGGCTCAAAATAAGACCTAGGGGAAAGGTAAAAATGACGTTTATTTAGCATTACAGAATCAAAATATGTTTAGAACTGAAAAGTATCTGGGTTTTCATCCTGTCCAGCCTCATTTCAGTTGAGGAAACCGAGGTTGAAGGAAGTAAAATAGCTTTCACTGGTTATAAAAGTTGTAAGTGCAACTGGACCCAGGATTCTGAGATTTAAAGTCCTTTCAGTAGTAGAAAGAAGGCATCAGAGCACAGAAGGAAGGAGCCAGTAGAGTGTTCATCCTCAGAGATTTTAAGGACCATTAAGAAGGAGGCCTCGTGCCTGACTGCCTGTTTCGTATGTTGAGGCTGTCTGTCTTAGGTCAGTGCCGAGGGCTTCCTGGTGAGCCCCTGGGCCTGCAGGACAAGGAATAGTGGAGTGACTTCATGCATTGGAATTAGAAAGTGCTTGGGTGTGCTGTTTGTTTTTCATGTGATTTAAAAAAAATAGTCTCAGGTTGTCCCAGTTTTCTCACCTAAAATATGAGGAACAATAATAGCATCAACATCATGGAGTTAGTTTATGAAATCGGAAGAAAATGCAGGCACAGGGCATTATATAGTGCTTACAATGAGTACGTTTTCAGCCATCAGTCCTCTCCTACCAAATGCATAACAGAAAGCGAGCCACGTTCAGGAGCTTGAGATTAGGCGATGAAGTCAGCAGCGGGAAATCCAGGCAGATTCTGTGGGACCTTGGAAAGAGAACCCCGCAATGAATTTGTTCTACTGCCAGTGTTTGTTCCATCAACATCCACGCAACTTGGAGGTTGTAGGCTGTATTCCATCCTGGTAAGACCTGAACCGAAGACATGACCTAGGTTTTGGTTACTGTGGAAGGTAGCAGTGGTTTTTCAGATTTGGGGGTAGCTAAACCCCAATATACCAGAGGCCCCACCAAGATCTCTCTATTCGCTCAAGTATTCATATTTATGGATTGCTTACACTGACCAATACTTCTGTAAGGGATGGAGTGAGATTGAGGATGAGTATGATGCAGGTCATAAACAGTTGCTCATCTGAAAACCTATTGTTTACTGGGCCTAAAGGTATTCATTTCAGATATATAGTATCTTATTTAATATTCTTTACACTATTTAAGATAGGTGTTATTATCCCCCTACCACGAAAGGTTAATAAACTCGCTTGCTGTCACAACCAAAATAGATGAGCCTGGAATTCAAACCCAAGTCTGGCTCCAAATCAACTTTATTTTAACTCTTCCCAGCACATAATTATACTAGCCAAGACATGGTCAATATTCAAAAACCTGAAAATCTTTGGATATTGTTCTGTACCCGTATGAGAGTTTATGCAAAATATTTGCAGAGAGCATCTCTAGTTACTACCCAACACAGAGAATAGAAAATACTCATATGTGTGATTACTTTCAGTGGCATTTATTTCTGCCCTACTGTTTAATAATTGTCAGTGTCAACTATTAAGGCTAACTTCTAGGGGAGTTTGTTAGTGTAAGGAATGGGGGAAGTATGTAAAAAGAGTGAATAGGTATTTTCAGATCATTTTAATAGTTTCGTAATATTCAGAAATATTTTCAGAAGACCCACTAATTCTAATTACTTCACGTTTCTTTTAGGGAACTCACATTGAATCTTGACTTCCTTGCCCAGATGTTTGTACCAAAAGGATCGTTATGTTCTTTCCTTCTGCGTCACAATTTCCACATAATGGCTGTTTTGTTTTGAGTGAATTGGTAAGGTAGCTTTCAAAGAAAGATCACCACTCCACTTAAAAGCATTTCACAGCATCGGAACAATGCCGGCACTTCAGCTCATAATTGTCGCCCCCACCCCCTGCACCCCACTGGTGTCACCTTCCCCTGCTACGCTTCTTTTCCTGAGCACTGCCTGAGAACCTCGGTGCAGAAAGCGTCCGTCAGGATGTTCTGCTGACATGCAGGCCCAGAAGAAGAGCAGTCTGCCAGGCGAGGGAGACGTGCAGGAAGTTAAGTGAAGAGCAGGGCTGCTGACAAGCTCAGAACTTCAGAAGCCACGTCACAACTTCTTGAACTCACCTCACTCCGTTTGCATGTCAATCTTTTTCCCCTTTGATGTCATACCAGCTCAGCGCCAGCTCCTAACATTCATGCTCAAGGACGGTCCCTGTATATTCAAACCGACTCTGACAATCCACAGTCCAGGTTGTCATTACTGTGTGTGTGTGCGCGTGTGTGTGTGAATAAGATTTTAGAATTACAGAGGATGAAATAGCGATTTTAGAGGAATAAAATTAGGAGAATCTTGAGAGCAGGGGGCTTCCTTGGTGAGGGAGCAGGTGGGAGGATCACCTTTGCGCACTGATTTAACGAGGCCAGAGTTGTCTTTGATGTCTCCCAGTCAAAACCCTAACTACACACAAACCTAGACATATACTTAAAACCTCTAAGTACAGGTTTAGATTTGAGATAAACTTTAAACTGATTATCCATTGTAAAAATTTGACTTGAACAAATAGAAAAGTAGATATTCATAGTTAGGGAGACCAGGGAATATTGGAGAGATGTCAGTTCCTCCGAAGTAGATTTATAAATTTGATGAGATCACAGTAAAATACATACTTGGTCTTGTATCTAGACAATTTAAAGACAGTGCTATTCTCGAAGAGAAGGATAAAGAGAAAATCCTGAAAGAGAAGAGCAATTTGGTAAATAGCCCTACCAAATCATACGGCCTCTGTAATTAAATCAGTGTAGCATTGACTCCGGATGGACATGCAGATTCACTGAACAAAAAGGTAAAGCTCTGAATTATAGACAAGGGCATGTGGAATCTTAGCATGTGATAAAGATGGCATTTCAGATTAACAGAAAACGAATTGACTTTTTATAGATGGTATTTGAAATTTGGATAGCTATTTATAAACAGCTAAAAGTTTTGTACAACACACTATACACAAAACAAATTACAAATAGGTAAGAAATCTAAATGTTTTTTAAAAGGCTATAAAGGCACTAGAAAAGAATGGATGGATTTTATTATAAAATGAAGGGATGATAAATTGTCTGTGATTCAGAATTCAGAAGCAATAAAAGAAAGTATTGGTGATTTCAGTTATATTATAAAGTATTTACAACTAAAAGCATTGACAAAACCCTCCAAAATTTAAATATTGGGAAAACCTAAAACAGAAAAAAAGGTTGAGAATGTCTAATATATACTCCTAAATTTAAGAACTCCTAAAAATTAAGAAGACACAGACTAAAAGAAAAATGGACAAAATCCATGAGTAAACAGTTCACAGAAAATTAATATGACTTTATGAAATGACCATCACAGATGAGAAGTGTAAATTTTAATGTTCTTCAGAAAACATGATTTTCAGTAAAAAAGAAAAATGTTAATGAATAGAAAATCAAATAATTATAGTTATTATTTGATTTTACAAATGAACAAACAAGCAAACTAGGAGAGCCATTGTAAACAGTTCTAGCTATTCGGGGAGATTGACTGTGATCTCTGGAGCCAGAATGTCACGTCATACCCCCTAGAGAAGACATATTTTAAAACTGACTCTGGTTTTGTTTGAACATTAAGCCTTATTACATCAGATCTCTCTGCATTTTTAATAGGTTTGGTTTTGTTGAACTCAGCTGGAGTTGTTTTTTTTCTTTTAGGCTAATATAAGCAGCTAATAAAAATTCAAATTTTGGGGACAGTATGGCATGAAAATTTAATCTTTCTTGTATGCTTGGCTGTCAGGCTCTTGCTCCAAACCCTAGCCCTAGCCCTAGAAGTAATCCTAATCTTCTCCAGTTTTTCTTGTGCAATGTGTGTTCTTTCCGTGAATCCAAGCAGAATGATAATAGTGCACACACACAGCAGTTAATGTGATATGCCATTTTGTTGATGTACCACAGTGTCGTTTAGTAGCCCCCATTAGTGAATGTTTTTGTGGTTTACACTTGATGCAACAAAGGGTACTGCAATTTAAATCATTGTATCTTTTCATATGTGTATAGGTATATATTTGTCTCAATAAACACTTGCTATATTTTATGTTCCTTGATATTTTGGAAGCAACTCATGCATACAGACTCCAGGGTTAAATATATTGCTAGAGATGGTTTTTGAACAGTCCTAAATTATTTCAACTAAATTATGCTTTCTTATCTGTTCAGTTTCCTCATATTGACTTGACCATTGAATTCACTTCTGTGAACTGAACGTGTGATGGGTCCCTCCCCGTGCCAAGCACTGCGCTGTATGCTTTCAGCAGCACCACACAGAAAACGTCCCAAACCCTAGAATCAACTATCCTGGACTCTAAGGAGAGTGAACAAATTAATAAATACAGCGGGCATATCTCTATAGAAGTTGCAATCCCGTCAATGTCTTGGGAAGCTCCTCTGAAGGCCAGGAGGAGGCTGTGCTAAGCTGAGCGGTGGGACATCCCAAGGGCGATCCCTGCCTGCAGCTGTGGAGGAAGAATGGCTAGAGAGCTGCCCGTTGTCGGCAGGCAGCCTGTCTGAGAAACGAGAGCCTCTTCACTCGTTGCATATGGAAAACAGTACAATAACTGATAAATATTAATACAAGTATAAGCTCTGCGTTTTGCATTACTCTCCACTGTAAACCTACTTGTGCCTCACCCTGTATGTTTGGAGACAATCAGAGGGTTAATGACTGTTGTTTAGAGATATGTAATTAAACTGACAGACTGAAAACCCAGAAAGGGAGAAATAGCCGTGGTAAGAGGAGAATCAAAGGGGTATAAAGTCATGGAAAATAATGACTGTCCATGTGACCACGCACAGATTCTGCTCGGAACCAAACCACCTGTGCCAGGTAGAGAGTTCAGCAGCTGCTCAAGCCTGCTCCAGGTAAGCGCCATGACTCTGTTGGTTCACCGTGTACTCTCTGCTTCTGGTACTTAACACAGTGCCTGGCGACACGGTAAGCACTGAATACACATGCGCTGTGCTTCCTCCCCCTTCCTCTCTTCCCCACTTCTCTCTCTTCCCCTGGCTGGATCTCAGGTATCAACCCCTCTTTGGCCCTTCCCTGCATTTTGTGAACTCATTTAGACTTCCATCTCAAAATCGCCCAATTTGACTTCTACATTTGGGTCTGCTCGGCCCGTAGCCACGATGTCAATGCTCAACAGTGGTTGACTTGAGGCATTCCCTTCCTTCGGCCCTGCTGCTGGGACCCGAGAAACTGCGACTACCTGGCCCCTGCCCAGGCCAGGGAGTGAGGGGCAAGAGTTCTTAGAGCAGTTGTGACCAGAGAAGAAAAATGAGGGAAAAAAAAGTTGGACATGAGTAACTAGGGCAGAAAAATAACTTTATGTCATCTTCTCAGCCTGCCCTTGATTTTTTTTCATTTTTTAAAATTTATTTTAATTGTTCTTGTACAGTTTTCTGTCTTTTGCTCCCATTCCAGCCCACCGCCCCATGCCTTTGATTTTTTAATACCTCGGCTTTTCTGAGGGCATTTACTTTAATTCAATTATAGAATCATATTGAAGATCACTTATTATTTCTAGGTCATATTTAGGCATGTACTAATTTCATATTTTAAACTCTGTGTTAAAGTACAATATGTAAAGAAAAAACTTTACTCTGAAATGTCATTCTTCTCTTCCCGTTCTGCTCTGAGCACATGAGTCGGCCCATTCTGCAGATTTGCAAAGCAATCGTGAGCTATCCGAAGTGTTTGAAGTGGCTTACTGGTAAATGTCAAGCAGAGTTTCCAACTCTAAATCACAGGTGCTCTGAAAGTTTCATGTAGGTGGTAATTTGCTGTGCAGAGCATCAAAAACTGCTTTATAATAGCAACTCCCACAAAACCTCTTCATTTATATGGGTCTGTTAGCATTTTATTTTAAACGCCATTTTGACAGGTGTATTATGTAGTTATTACATTTTCCATGCATAGAACATTCTTGACATTCACGTCACCAGCAGTTTCCTTTGAGAAGTTCAGAAAAGAAAATTGTCCTCTTGGCTGACTAAAAAACAAAAGAAAAGCCCATTTTGAGATGACTTTTTGCTTCACTGACCAGAAGTTAAAACAAACCCAAAACTCATTCATACAACTTTCATTCATTTAGGCACTCACAAGCTCATTCATTTATTTGTGATGATGATGGTGATTACTGTTCATGTGGCCTTGTGCTAAGCATCAGGGGTCAAAAGATAAAGACCCCGTTTGTGACTACGCAAAGTGCCTCTGCTGTGGGAAGCAGTAATGCAGACAAATAATGACCACCAGCAGCAGTAAGGTATGCTGGGAATAGAAGTGGCCTAAGGATGGGTGTGGTTTCCCCTGGAACCTGGAGAAGCCTCACATAACAGGTGGGTTTTTTTCCCTCAGAAGAGTCACATTCGCCAGGTCAATATGCAGAAATGCATTGGAGCCTGAGATATTTGTTATGCAAAGGCAGAAAAGCAGGAGAGAACCCGAGAAGTTGGGTGCTTGAGGCAGCTCAGCACAAGTGGAGGGAAGAGGGCATCTAGGAGCCAGGGGTTGGGGCTGATAAGAGTGCGTGGTGTGCATGTGCAGATCACTGGGGAGGGGCGGGTGCCCTGTGATGAAATGCAGGCGTCGGCAGCAGAAGGGGGAGAAACCAGAGGTGATTGTAGCATTGCGGTATCTTTCCATGGTATTTAAGACTCTGTTTATTTGATCTCGAAGGTCTTGCCTTTCACTCCCCCTTTCCCTCCCTCAGGGGAGCCATGTGCTCTCTCTCAGAGGCCACACAAACTCACCCCCCTTCCCAAGGCTCTCGCACTCACTCTCTCCTCTGTCACAGTTATTTTTTCCCAGTCACCCGTAGCCTTGCTCCCTCATTCGAATCTCTGCTCGATGGCATCTCCTTAGTGAAAGTTTTGCCTGACTATTCTATGTAAGTGATTCTCTGAATTATATTAGATATTACTTATTTGTTTATTGTCTGTATCCCTCCCTAAAATGCAAGCCCGATCAGGGCAGCGATTGTGTTTTCATTACCTTAGCAGCGGTTGGTGAAGGATCCCCTGGCCCCTCGGTGACGGTCCATGAGCACCTGCTGAGAGAGGGACACATTGAAGAGACACGATCCCGTGTGCCTGTGAACACGCACACAGCTGTCCTAATGCCCGCCAGACACGCAGGCACTCTGCGCTCCCGGAGTGTGAAAGTTGCTGACAGTTGTCCCTGCTCTCGTCATTCTGGTTCCAGTTTTCGAGAGAGCTCAGAGAAGGCCTCTTCACTAACACCAAGTAATAACCTCTTGCGGAAGAACCTTCTGTGCCTTAGAACCTTCTGTGATGGGCAGATACGCGGCTTTTCCCCTTTTCACACACTATCTTTGCTCAAAGGGTGACAGCCCCAAAATGGGAAAAGATTTGATAAGCAAGTGGTCCACCAACTAATTTCTTTCCCTTAGGCACTTTGTCAAGTTGGGCATGAAAGCAACAAAAAGCGCCGCTATCTGGAAATCTCGCTCTGGCTACCCTGGACCAGCGCATGTTTCTCTATCACCCATCAATCTTATCTTCAATGGCTATAGAAAACTCCGTTGTCCCACTAACATGTCAAATTTACTTGGAGTGTAGACAGTCTTCCTTAATCAAATTGTCTATCACAGGGGAAGAAATGGCTGTGCAGAGCCCGGGAAGACCAGAAAAGAGGATTACCTTCCCCTACACTTTCAGCACAAGCTGGACAGCCCCGCTGAATCGTAAGTGGTCTCCTCAAGGACACCTGAGTCTTTAGTGGGTCATCAGGGGTCCTCAGTTAGCAGTCGGTGGCAGGTATGAAAAGGTCAGGTCACTTAACAATGACTGGCTCTGCAGGGTGGCAATATGGGTGATTTATACTTCTTTATACAGTTATGTGAGTTCGAAAATTTCCAGGATAAACGTGTGTGCATTTTTTACTCAGGAAGTAAGATAAATCCCCCCTTTGCTTTTTCCTTATCAGGAATTTGACAATCTAGCCCTGTTGCCTCCAAGATCCATTGATTAAAGTGGTTCTTCGTTTGGGCCGAATCTGAGCAGCAGTGACCTTGGTGACCCATGGGCCCTGACTACCTAGCTTTCTTTACTAGTAGAATTCCAGAGTTTTACCCGGCACGTGCCACCCAGCTTAGATTTTTCTTTTGATGTCCCCACGAAGTCAGTGCTGAGTAGGGTCAGCTACCACACTGCATTGGATAAATAAAATTCCAGCCATTCCCTTCTTCCCTGTTACCACCCTCACCACATGGCGGGAGAAAGGGCTGGAACAAGGAGGTAGTGGGTTTCTCGCTCTGATTCAAGCTGCTTTTCCATTGTTGTGTCCAAACCACAGGAAACGACGTGATGTCCCTGGCCCTTAAGGGTTTACCCTTTGCTAACTCTGTCTGTGCCACGATGGGTTTCCTGTCCCCTCTCCAGTCTCCAACCCTCCAACTTCAGCGACAAACTGCTGGGCTTCTGCCATTCGCAGTCTGAGGCTTACTTTTCCGAACTGGGATGTATTGGTAAAGATTGCGCTTCGGATTTCGAACTTCTTAGAGGACGGTTGTCAGGTGCAACTGCTTTCAAGTTAAGCAGCCTTGTTTTTCCTCCTGGCACGGCTACCTACTGGTTGTGTGACCCTTCAGTCGGTCTTTTCTCTTTTTATCAGCCGGAAAATGAGTGGGTTGGGTGGGAAGCAGTAATGCCTAACATTTGGAATTATTTTTAAGATTCGATGGCATAGCACAAGTCAAGTGTTGAGATTGTGCCAGACCCAGAGGAAGGGCTGAAAGAGCAGTGGCAATCAGGCTATTGCTGGACATCTTCACCAGACTCATTACCAGGGGCATATTGGCTGTTGTAAAAAAAAAAAAAAAAAAAAAAAAACAACAAAACAAAACCAAACCCCCCAAACCCCAAAAAACCCAAAAAACTACTTGGAGCTACCCACCTTGGAGCACCTGTCGCATCGCTGAGTGGGAAAGACCTCCATTGCAAACCAGCTGCTCTAGAGGATGATGGTCCAACCCTGTGAGGTGCCACCCCCCATATTGCAAGGCCCACCCAGGCGAGTTCCATGCGTGCCACATGGTCTATATTTTAAGTGTGTCTGCTTCAAACATCCCCTTAAAGTAAGTCATAAATTCCTCCAGCCCTTTGCACACGATGCTGTAACTGAGAGTCTCCCATTCATTTCTGTAGATACAAATAATAATTTCTTGCAATCTGCGCCCATGTGTTGATAAACAGAAGACGCTTGCAGATTCTCTTACCTGACTCGGATTCTGAAAACCAGCTTCTACACGTTTCCTGTTGTGAACGAAACTTGTGATGAAATGTACCACACGTTCTTTCTATTATCTGGAGTAAAGGACGCTTCTAGCAATTCCAGTGGAAGAATCTGTGTTGTGCTGACTTTGTAAAGACAGGTTTACAGTGGAAATAAACTACCGCACAAAAGAAATGGTAAAAGCTGCTTTCTGGGTCCTCTGAAGTGGCTCCCACCAAATGCTGAGTATAAAACTCTCACCTGAGGGCTCTTAAACTCAGATGCGTCTTCTCACTTCCTTCTGCTCCCTTTGTAGAGGGAGGAAGAAAAAGAAGGTGAGAGAATGAATACATAAGCTGGGCCTGTCAGCGATGAACACTCTCACCCACATTGTGTCCGCAAGGCTCCCTGTCCTGCCTGGTCCCATCCACTGTCCTCTGTGACACCCAGGGAGGAACCTGTGGTGGTCCAGGGGAGAGGGGTGCCGCCCATTCTGTCGAAGTGATCGGTGGAATGAGTGTGTAATAGGAGAGCATTGGCGGCCTTCGTGCTTAATGAGCTCAGTCGTCTTTGCTGTACACCCTGAATTCCCACTGCTTGCTAAATAAAAGTTTATTTACATTTTTTAGTATAAGGTAATTTCCACGGATGAGCTTTGATAAAGTGAAAAGAAGTGCAGAGAGAGGCACTGCAGGAAACTAATGAAGGCAAAAATGGAAAATGGAAAAAAATAATACATTTTTACTAGGAATCCCTGCCAAGAAACCACTGAGGGTGAGGACAAGTCATGTCCACTTCTGAGAAGTATTACTTAACATCGATGTGTTCTCTCTCGAGTAAGGGAGGTGGGCGCCTTACCTACAGGACAATTGAGAGCCAACTCCAGTTCTAGCTGTTTGTCTTGGTCATTCCACCCTACACTTTGGCTACAAATTGTGCTTTCAAGATCGATCTCTGTCTCTCTCTCTGTCTCTCTCTCTCTCTCAAAGTTATTTAAGTACCTTGAGGAATTTCACTACTCCCTAGCCCATCCATTACAGGTGCTTTAGTGTTTACCTTTCCACCCCCGCTCCCCGCCCCCCACACCGCCCGGGCCAGGCTCTTACTGCTTCCGGGGGAAACTTTTCTTTGATGTGGCAGAAGGGCACTGTGAGTGTTCTGTGCCACAATCTGGATGCAGGTGGACACTGAGCATCTCTGATAGAATGTAGCAAAGTCTTTGGATGAGAGTGGATTTGTTCCTGGTGGAGGATACAAGAGACCTGAAGATGGAACTGAGAAAGAGGCCACGGGCTGGTTATTGAAGGACGGTACATGTCTGTGACTTGGTTTAGCTTCAAAACCCTCTGGGGCAGTATATTGCAGAGACCAGGGGAAAACGGGGGGAAATAACAAAGAAGCCTAAGAAGGACCAACTGGCAGAAAACCTGGACTGGGGGCCAAGTTGTGATTTTGTTCTTAGGAAGAAGGAGGGATCAACTGTGTAAACCACTGGTCTACTGAGATAGGGACTCAGATTTGAACACTGACTGGGTCTACTAACACAAAGGCTATTTGTAAAAATATTTCATTTGAATAATGGGGGAATCTCTGATTTTTTGTGCATGTAAGAGAGAACAGAAAGAGATGAAATGGAGACTGTGTCTAAAATCAACACTCTAAAGTACTTTTGATGATATGGGAAGCAAATAAATAGGGAGTAGTTTAAGAGGAAAGTGTGTATACGATAGGTTTTTAATGTAGAAGAAAGGGCAGCATGTTCATATGCCACTGTGAATAATCCATTTGGTGAAGAAGGCTGGTAATCATTGAGAGAGGGAAACATTGCTGGGATGTCATCCTTGTGTAAATCGGGCAGGATGGGGGAAAATGCTTTTAGAGAGGAAGCAGATGGTTAATCCGCTGTAAGGTGTGTGAAGGCAGAATGTGCGGATATAGAGGTTGTCAGATATATAGGTGAATCATGAGTCCTGAGAAATGGCCTTCTGATTGCTTACATTGCTGATTACTTTAATTTTTCAGTGAACTGAGAATCAGGATCATCAAGTGAGAGTAATAAATGCTGTAAACCTTAAATTGCTATAAAGAAATAAAATCAATTTAAAAAAGTAAATACGCACCTAATCCTCCCATTATATATCAAAATTCACTCAAAGTGGTTTTAAGAGAAGATATGGGAGACAGTCTGCAGCATCTAGAATTTGGACGAAATTGTTAGTCATGATGCTAAAAGCATGATCCATTAAAGGGAAAACATACTATTAGTAAACTGGACTTCGTTAGAAGTAAATATTTTGCTCAGTGAAAGACATTATTAGGAGAATGGGGAAAGTATTTACAAACCACATATCCAGCAAAGTACTAGTATCTAGAGTATAAAGGACTCCCAAAACTCATCAGTTAAAAAAACCCAAACAAGGTGATGTGAAAGTGGATAAAGGGAAGAGAAATTCCCAGGAGAGAAAAAAACTGATGGAAAATAAGTACATGAAAAGATGATCATTATTATCAGGGAGCTGTCGTTTCTCCCCACTGCAAGTCTGTGGGGAAAGTGCTTGTGATTTTCCATCAGCATTTGGATTGTTCCAGCAATCGTCACTTAGACTGGTGGGGTAAGAAAAATCACTATTCATCTATTGATACAGTGGAGTGGGGTTGGGAATGCATAGGTGAAAAAGAAAAGACAAAAAAAACCAGAACCAATGAAATGGAAATGCTAGAACATGCAAACAGAATTAAACATAATAAATAAGTGAGTCTACAGGAATTCAAGTACAGCAGCAAAGAGACCTTCTGGCACTGTGAAATATGGTATCACAAATTAAGCACCTGGTAGATTGATTGAAGAACAGGCTGGTCACCACTGAGACCTCAATTAGTTGTCTGAGTGATTAAGTGCCAGAAACCTCTCAAAACACTGAGTAAATTAAAAAGGAGCTGAAAATAATAAGGGGAAAGATAAGAGCCCCAGGGGACCTAGCATTTCAACATATTGATATATGCGTCACCGAAGAAAGACAAAGAGAATGGAGGCAATGATTAAACAGACGACAGAGTCAAGTCGACTCTGAAGAAGAAAGTTCAGAGTCTGCAGACCAAACATGGTTAGAGTTCTGGGCTAGATTAATCAGAACAGGAAGAGTCTCCTAGGCATACATGGTAAAGTCCATATTCTCTCAGGATAAACATTGTATATAAACTTTCAGGTCAAAAGAACAGGCACCTAAAAAAGAAACACAGAATCTGATGGCTGTCAGGTCCCTAAATTGCAAAATTAGCATCTAGAAGTCAGAGGAAACATATCTACATTTCATTTTTAAAGAATGATTGTAGCTAGGGTGTCCTAAATTCAGGGAAGATATTATATGAAAAATATATCTCTGTTTATATTTGCCTATCTATTGAGAAATTTTAAGAATTCCTAGAATAATCCACACATCCCATTCCCTCCTAAGAAAAGTGTTTGAAACATGTTTCTACCAAACTGAACAGAGACCTCATGCAGAAAAGATGTATAGCTGTCGATACAGACTTGGCTGATAGGTTGTTTGCACGAGCGCAGCTGTAGTGGTTGTTAAAATATTGAAACCCTTTGGTATTTCTTGTCCCGTAGCTACCGATCTGACCCTTAAGCCTTGCCCCACATCCTTGACTCTTGCAGCCCGGGCTCTTCCCCACAGATGACCCCTGGACTGGGGTCATCTCATAGTCCAGCAACTAAAGAGCATTTGTAGAGCTGTGTACATCATGTAAGTCTCCTACTCCTTTACGCTGCTTTAAACGTACGTTTTTTTCTATTCTCTATCTCTCCCTCCCTCCCGTTTTCCCTCCCGCCCCTCTCTGCCTCCCCTCAGTTAGACTCAATGAGTTAATCTGTTCTTTTCAGTCTCCTTAAATAAACAGTGTTTGCATAATATCACTGGAATTGGTTTGTGTGCTTGCCAACAGAGATTCCTAATTGCTATGCCCTTAATTTCATCAGCAAAAGATGAGCCCTGCTGTTCTACTGATTTATTTGCTTCCCGATATAGAGGAAGATAAACATAGACAGAGAGATATCAACAATAAAATCAGATTTTCTAATGTGCAAGCTACATTTTGCATTTACTAACAAACAATAAACATATTTTAACTTCAATAAATATTAAAATGTGCTATAATTCTACCAATACAATGATGTGATTTATTTTACTTGTCTTCTATTTTTCAATATTTGACTTTCTACCAGTGTTTTGTTATTGCAAACAGAGTAGTGAGCATATTTAAACTCATTTTAAATTATTTTCTTAGTCTATTTCCTACAAGTGGAATTTCTGAGTTAACTATCAGCGTAATTTTACATTATTTGATATGCATAGCAATTTACCCCAACAAGCCAGATTCCTTAATAATTCAATCAGGGATGTCTTAAAAATCAAATACATGAGTTCCTTCATCTATTAGCAAATGATCTGTTTAATAATGAGCAATGCTTTTGCTTTTGCTTATTTTATTTTTTCTTTTGCCTATTCTAGTGAGTAAAAATAGTATCACATTACCTTAATTTGCATTTCTTGAGTTGCAAGCCTTAAAAGGTATTCTGCAGATAGAAATAATTATCTATTATTTTCCTATTCTTTTGAAAAGACCATTTTCCCTAAACTAAATTATGTACAGGGTTGGGGGCAAAAGTAGGTTCATGGTTATGAGTACATGAAACGCAACGTTTATTCTTGTATTTTATTTATTAATTATTGTAATTTTCCTTACCCTGTATATATGTGGGCTTTTTCTAGACTTGTGCTTCCCCATAAGGAGCCTCTGTAAAAAAAAAAAAAAGGCTATTTAAATTTAAGTTAATTATGATAAACGAGAATTAAAGACTTAGTTTCTCAATCACATTAGCCGCATTTGAATAGGAACCAACGTACTGGACTGAACACCTGTGTATTTTCATCATTGCAAAAAGTTACGTTGGACAGAGCCGTCCTTGAATTTCTATGATACAACAATATTTAGAATTAATGCTTTTATTGTACTTTGAAATAAATAGATCTATTAATTTAAATCTTTTAAATAGTGCCTATCTTGTAAGTATCTTTTCTTCAAATTCATTTGATATTCAGATAATTGGGTTGGGACCTTGCTTTTTAATTGTTATATGTTTCTAAGTGTCATGTAAATTCTTTACAGCTCTATTTGGGTTGAATTGTAAACCATAAAAGTTACCCACTGTGAATGTTCAATTCAATTACTTTCAGTGAGTTTATCGAGTTGTGTCGCCATCACGTCAGCCTCCCGGAGCCTGTGGGCCATGGGCCCCTTCTGTCCTGCCAGCCCTGCCTGCCCCTGCACAGGCTGTGCTAACCTGCTAGGGAAGGGCCTTGGAACCTCTCCGGCCCTGTCACCTCCCAGAGCTCCCTGTAACTGGCTGGTCCACGTACTGTTTCTGTCCCAAAAAGGACTGTAGGTTAGCAGAGCAGCTGGTTTTGACTCCTTGCCCCCCGGGGCCACTGTTTCACTTAAGGGAGCCCCTGTCAGCAGTGGAAGGAGAGCTGCTGGTGGTCACCCCCTGCCCCGCCCTGGTCGAAGGACCCCAGGAAGTGGGCAGTGGGGAGTGTGGGACAAGGATGCTCTGTTCTCACAGGAATTCAAATGTCTCATGAACGGATGCATCTCAGTTGGCTTCGCCCCTTTGACCAATTTCCTGAGCGCTGCAATGGTCGGTTTGGATCGCGCTGCCCAACTCTGTCGTTGCTTTTGAAGAAGAGAACATGTGGCCCTCCCCACTTCATTATGGGGCAGTTGTGTGACTTTTGTCGCCCTGCTTCCCTGTCCTGAGAGAGGGGTCTTGCCCAGTCGGTAGCTGGTCTGTGTGGATCCCTCTGGATGTTACAGATTCAGGTAAGTTGAAGGGAAACGTTTCATTGACCAGAGTTTAATTTTGCAATTGCAGTTGGTTTGGGCACTTACTGGGCCAGCCAAGTGCTCACTCAGGCATTTACCTCGCTTAGGTTCTTTGAATAGTGTGTCTCCTCACAGTTTACTTTTCTCATTGTCAGAGACAGAGCAAAGCTGAGCTGTGTGGGCATTGTCCCAGATAGAATTTGCAAAATAAGGGTTGTTTCTTTACATTATTATGTTTGGAAATTTATATTGTAATGACCTGTAATATATTCATGGAAAACTGTGTGGCAAATTGGAAATGTGAGAAGGTTGCTGTCTTCCCACAAACTGAAAGGAATTTCTAATGAAGGATTTCATCATTTATTTATGAAGAGAAGATGAATAATCTCAGACTCACTCCATTAGAAAGTAGGTAAACAGGGTCCAGGAAGGACCACAGTAGTGCCCCTGACTTGGGTCAGCCCTGGTGAGAGAGGAGGACAGACTGTAGCGAGCACTGTGGACTTGGGAGGACTGGATGCTAAGATTAAACCCCAAGGTTACCACAGGCTAAAGGCTGCAGATATTAGGAAGTTCTGTGATGATACTTACTCCTTGCTTACATTCATGTGGATGAATTTCCTTACAGAAAGCAGAGGAATTCTCCCCAGGTACTGCCACCTAATCCTGAACTTTCCTGTTGCTCATTCCAAAATTTTTATGCCCAGCAATTCCTATTGTTCAAGGATAAGTGCACGTATGGATTCATGGCTACGGTGTTCCATTTCCGTCTCATGAGTATGCCCTGCCTGCAGCAAGAGAATTGCCAGATCAAATACAGGGATCCTGGCTGGATTTAGATCTTGGACACACTTCTACTCAAATATTATTTATTTTTTATCTGAGATTCTGATTTTACTGCAGTTCTTACCTTTTTATTTGCTAATCTAGCAACCTTAGCTGTAGTATGTTCACCCATTCCTATGGCTTCTAGACTTTTCCTAACCTGGTCGTATTCCTCACAGGGGTGTCCAACCCATGGCCTGCAGGCCACATGCAGCTCAGGATGGCTATGAATGCAGCCCAACACAAAATCATAAATTTACTTAAAACATTATGAGATGTTTTTGTGATTATGTGTCACAATGTATTTATTTAACGTGTGGCCCTAGACAAACCCTTCTTCTTCCAGTGTGGCCCAGAGATGCCAGAAAGTTGGACACCCTGCTAGAAGTTCTCACATCTGTCTATAAGCTTCTTGAAATACGGTTATAAGTGAAGACAGGTGTCCTTGTATCCAGATGCCTTGACACCGTGGTGGCATCCTCTGGGTATGGATCCCTTTATAAGAGGCTACTCTAGGCGAAGGGTCAAGAGTTGAACCAACAAGTGTCCAGAGATGAGACTGCATATATGCTTCCCTGGGCATGACAGGTTTTATTTACCCCTTTCTTTGACTACTACCCCAGAAAGAGGCAGCTATATAATTTCCTGAGAGAATAAAAGGGAACAAAATATTTTTCCAGCTCTTGCTGTGTATGCGGCCCATTCTAAACACGGTTTTACAGTATCTCATTCAAGCATCACATCGGCCTTTGAGATGGGTCTTTGAGGGAGATATTATTTCTCTTTTTGTAGTCTCAGCATTATTAAGTAGCTGGTACAGGGTTACAGACTGTTATAGACTATGGATATATCCCCCCCTAAATAACCCTCCGTTGTGAGGGAATTAGAATATGAGGTCATGAGATTGGAGTCTCCACGATGAGATTAGTGTTCGGTAAGAAGAGACAGTAGAAAAAAAAACATTTAATTTTAAAAAGGAGTAGAGATATTCCACATAGGGTTGCCTTCCTCATTTTTTTATTCACAGAGTTCCCTTGTTGTGCCTAGCTTCCACCTTGGAATTTACGACTCAGGTAGACTGCCTGGGCACAGTTTCCTCTCTCTCGCATCAATGCTTCTGGCATAACGTCGTGAGCTCTGGACAAGTTCATGCCCACCCTAAACAGTTTGGAACCTCAGGGCGTCCGTGGAGCTCCTGGACAGTACGCTGCTCTCGTTTGGAAGGGGAGAATTAGATGAGGGTAGGAAGAGAAGCCAAGGTTTAGAATCCAGGATAAAGTTCTGAAGAAGGAATTAAGAGTTGGCTTATTGTTTGGCTATGAAAGAAGAAAGCAGATGATTCTTAGGGACAGAAGAGTAGATGCTTTTTTGATTTGTTTTGTCAGTCTCGGTGTTGTTTCAAACGGGAAGGGGACTGGATGGGTGTAATGTCTGAAGGGCCCTTAGAGAGATGATGTCTGACCTTACAGTCTCTCGAAAGACTGTCCGATTAACCTGCCAAGTTGAAGGGGATGGATGTCTTTGCTGCATTTCGTATAATAAGTCAGGGCCAAGGCAACACTGGTGTCACAAAATTCTTGTTTTCTCCTTATCTCCCAATAATAAAGACAGTCATGATGTTTATTTGATTTTTTTTTTTTTTTTTTTTTTTTTTGGTTCTAGAGACAAATTCAATGAGTCAAATCCATTGATACAGGATAATACTTGTAGGCTGGTCCTTGTTGTTCCAAAAAAACCCCACAAAAAACCCAACAACCCCCAAAAGGAGCTGTGTTTGTTTGATACCTCAGATCAGCAAAAGCACTATAAAAAGGTTGAATTTATTCAGTAATTTCATTTTCTGTTTTTGATATCTGGCTTCTGCTAAATCCCTTACTTTCCTCTTGCAGAGACTCTTCCTGGCCTCCTCTGTGCCTGTGGAGTCTCCGCCCCGTGGCAAGACTCACCAACTCGTGTCCGCACCTCGTCACCTCCACCGCTGGGGCCAACAGCAGCCAGTCATTTGTTCTAAGTCCATTTGATAACAAATGCACTAGTAATGGGTCGGGAAGACAAATGGAGCCAAGCTGCAAATCCATCTGATTTCGGAACAGTGTGTTGTCAGGGTGAAGTTAGTTCAATTTCAACATGATACATAGAGGGCGTAATTTTTATGACATCAACATTTGTACACCATACAATTGAGTTGCAGTAACAGGCATCCAGGGGTAATGAGGTGAGCATCCCATTTTGGGAGTTGAAACTTTCGGAGCAAATGTCTTTCTTTTGCTGCTCTGCACAGCCCCAGGGACTGTGAGTTGCAGTCACTTCTCCTGAGGGCATGGCCTTCTGTCCCAGACTGAGTTCCTGGGAAAACTACAAAACTCCCAGCTGGGCTTGCTCATTTGTCTCTTTAGGCAATTTCCTGGCTAAAGCAGTGGCTTTCAAACCCCACGTTCTACAAAGCACCAGTATTCCACAATGTGCTCAAGGGCATCTTGTGTATGCGGTGAGGATGGTAGGGCTGCAGATTTATTCTTTAGTTTGAAACTAGATTCCACTAATTAAAAACATTTGAAACCCTCTGATTTGCGGTTTAGTTAGAATTTGAGCGGATAATGCACTGATGATGAGTGGGTGGTCAGATGAGGGTAAGGGGGCATAAGCAACCGACGCGTTGTCTTAGGCCTGCGGGTGCCTCTAAATACTTGACCCAATCACTTGGCATAGTTCCATAAAAACAACTTTTTTGATAACTCTGAAGGGAACCACAGAAAAATCAGCCCAGCAAATAGAGCTTGGATTCAGAAAGGACTGCCTCTTATCTGCAGTGAGGCCTTGGGTCACTTATTTAACCTGGTTCTTCTTTCCTTATTTTTTTAAAAGATTTTATTTATTTATTTCTAGAGAGGGGAAGGGAGGGAGAAAGAGAGAGAGAGAAACATCAATGTGTGGTTGCCTCCCGTATGGCCCCCACTGGGGACCTGGACCACAACCCAAGCATGTGCCCTGACTGGGAAATGAACCTGCGACCCTTTGGTTCACAGCCCACGCTCAGTCCACTGAGCTATGCCAGCCAGGTCTTCTTTCCTTGTTTTTAGAGGGGGCCAATAATACCCACTTCAAAGGGGTGGTGTAAAAGTGGGTGATATGACAGGTCTGAGCAGATAGTCACTAAAAGAGTAGTTTTTTTAAAAAAATCCTGTTCTTATCTAATTATCACTCGAAGGGAAATTTCTCCTGATGGGATAATAAGTCAGGTTTCTAGGTCACCATTCATTCAGTTCATTAAAAAAAGAAAATATTTTGAGCCTTGGCTCACCACAGTCATCATGAAAAAACAAGGAAGGGTTTGTGAATGGAGAAGATGGGCATTGTGAGGGCAGCCAGAATTTCTGACCAGTTGCCTCAGGGCTCCCCACCGATTGGCTGCTGACATTAAGTGGACTGGGCTCCTTCCAGAAGGAAGGTTTGTGCCCGGGGCCAATTCCTGCAGACTCATGGCCCCCAAGTTTTCCATGTGCTGCGCTGGGAGCCTGGCATTCCTTGGGACTGGCCTAAATCGTCGGCATCTTTTCTCGGACTTCTGAATGCCCCAGTTCAACTCCACTGGGAGTGCATGGCGCCCGTGCAGTATTGCTCTTACCCTTGTTGTATGAAAAAAGAAGAGTACAGGACCCTCGACCGGAGCACATCCCACGTGGCACCCAGCTACCACCCAGCCTGATGATGTCTCTCCACAAGATGCCGAGAGAGTGGGAGCCGTGATCCTTGTTAGCCTTTTGCCCAAAGTCCAGATAGCACTCCTTGACCTTCACTGGGGTTTGCCCTGGGCAATGTACTCAAAAACTGTAGCTGTGACAATGTTTAACACCACCCTACCTTCAAAGAGCCTCCATTCTGAAATAGGAGATGTAGCAGATAGTGTCTCATGGGAAAATATGTAGGGAGCATGGAGCTTGTTTAGTCGACACCAGGACTATATTAATTGACCGGAATGTAGCTGGTTGTGTGTCAGAGGCTCAGATGTAATTAAATGTCTCAGCTGATATCCTTTGAGTTGAAATGGTGAAATTTGAGTAAATATATTTGAATTTATATTTGTTTTGGGGGTGTCATTTATAACTACTTGATAAGTCAAATGAAGACACCAATCATATATTAGCAAAGCACGTTTAATCTAATTATATAGACAGCAATGTTGTAAATACTTTAGCAAAAATTTACACATGAATAAGAAAATTATTCTTATTACATCCATTGAGCAGCAGTCACAAAGGATAGTAGCATGTCAAATTCTATAAATTTAAAATAAATAGAACTCATAAGAGTCTATAATTCAGAGATTTAAAAAATCAAAACATGCCTTTTCTCCCATGAGTTTAAATTTTTCCCAACTCATGATTCTTCATGAAGACACATTCTTTTGAGTGAGGCATTTTGTACAGAAAATGATGTCAGCTTGGCAGTTTGCAATTATATTATAATAGAGTTTTATTATAAAAATAATATTTCTAATAATTATATTTATTTCAATGTTATAAATATTCATTTACATCATTATGGTTAGGCAGTTTGTTGTCTTCCAATAAATAGGGAGTAGCTACCAAGCCCCACACAAGTCCAGACCATTTCCACACGAAGTGAAGATTGTTCACCGTCCCTGACCTGGCAGAGCTTCCCGTCTAGTAGGGCAGACTGAAACCGTACAACTGCTTATTCACTTCGGTGTGACATGTGTGTGCAAGAAGAATCAACATGCGGTAAGACAGAGTGTCACAGGGAGTCTTAACCTGGCTGGGACTCACCTGCAGTGACGGTTTGCAGGCTGAGGCCTCAGCGATGGGTGAAGAAATGACTAGGAGTAAAGAAAGGACCACTGTGTACAGAGTAGAGACCTTGTAAGAGGAGGAGAGGAGGCAGGAATAGAGGGAAGAAGTAGGCAGGGTCATGTCATGGGAACTTTGGGAAAGTAAATTAAAAATGGCAAAAACTTGTTGAAAGAGGGCAATTCTAGAAACCAATTTAAAACAGAGGATAATATAGGACATAGATGTCTGGTAAAGAAAGTACAAGGAATTCCTGGCAGGGAAACTGCTTGAGTAAAGGCAAGGGGGTAGGGGATGTCCAGAAGTTAGCATACGGGGAGCAGAGGAAAAACCGCAGCAGGCTGGGGAAAGTTTAGAGCCAGAAGGGGGAACCACTGCTTGGGACCAGACGGTGGCAGGCTTCGTACTCCACACGGAGGAATCTGAATGCTACCCCCAGGGCCATGGGGAGCCACAGGTGATCAGATGTGTATTAGAGAGGCTGCTCTGTCAGTCTGGGCTGGAGTTGGGAGGAAGAGTTAGCAGTGGAAGCAGTCAGAGTCCAGAGTGTAAATGGCGAGGGCCTGTGCTGGATCCCTGGTGGTGGGGCGAATGGGCAGAGAGAGTTTTGAGAACAATTGTAATGTATCAGTTGCCAAAACTCTGCTCCGACTTGTATTCAAAGGAAGGATGAAGTTGTTTTAGCTTTGTTTTGTACTATTCTGTTTCCTGGGAAAGGCTGACTCCACAAAAATAAAGCTTTTTAAAACAGTGAGCCTCTCTGCCCTCCTACAGGGCCAATTTGGAGAGTTAGAGCCAGTTGGTTCTTGTTTGCTCTGACACATATCAGCGTCCTGGTGAGCACATCTCAGAGCCAGAATGCCAGAGGAGCATTCTGGGGCTGGGTGAAGCCAGGCTGCTGTGGATAACTGACTTGGCTTGTGTCGTGCACAACTGAGCATGGAAATTGCAACATAGATGGCGGTCAAGGAGAGCAGTGCTAGTTGTGGGCAGCTGCTGACATCATGAGCTCTTGGGATCACAGGTAGGAAAAAGCTCAACAGCCTACGCCTTCCTCTCTTAACTTCCGATTCTAGTCTGCGCTCTATCCTGCTAGTAGCTACTGAATTTTGCAACCCTAACTTAAAAGTATATCTACATGATCATGTCTCTGTTTGCCGCCAGATATTCTCAATATTTTTCATTGTCTAATGCAATACTGTATCTATTTAGTTTTTATCTTCCGAGATGAAAACTGCCAAGTGTACACATTCTCTGAAAAACTGCCACTGCATAAATACCATGAGAACATACTGCATTTGGCATTTTTCTTTAACTGAAATTAGGGAATTATCTCTCAGAATGTTTACACAGACTGAAAGAGATAATTCAGCGGGGAAAAGATGCTACTTAAAACTGTGGAGGAGATGCCTTCTCATGAGCTCATGATACCGACTCTAATATTCTATTCACCATCAGTGGCAGTACTAGTGAACAGAGAAACAATGAATGAAAAGTAAGGAAAGATGTGAGAAAAGAATGCAAGAAGTATCCCGTAGGAACCTCAGGGAGAACACTTGGAAAGAAAGTGTGATGGGGAGACTTATTTTATTATCTTACATGGTATGGTATTTGTTTGTTTGGATGTAACATACTAAAGAGTAGACCTTTGTTGGGGAAGGACTAGGTCCCTTCCATCTTTCAATTCCATCAGCACCGTTTGCAATTCTATTGGGTATGAATAAAGAATGAATGGGTGATTTAACAAGCAAACAAATGAAACAGACACAGAAGACAAGTACTATAAAGCATTAGACTTGAAATAAAAAACTGTGGGAGCTGGCTCTGCCCTGGGGCAAATCCAAAGGAAGGTGAATTGAACTCAGGAAAAGCTATACTGAGCTAGACAGAGATCAGCACTGAGCATCCCCAGGAATTTATTTTCAGATTATTCATCTAGCCATAAAAATTAATGATGCATTGTTATATCAAGTTTCTATGTTATGTATCTATTACAAGTATGGTGTGGTGGTGACTTTTTAATTCTAGAAATTACTGTGACTCGGTTCTTCTTATCTGACCAGTTGAGATAGACACGAAAATCAATGTCTAATTACCGGATCTATTCCTTCTGCTTCCTGAAATCTAATCTAGGGACTGGGGAGTAGAGATACCCAAGCTGTCCCATCAAATGTAAATCTTAGAGTCCTATGCCTACTACCTTTTTCTTACCAGCCACACTCTATCATCTGGAAACCCATCTTCTCATATTCATCTCTGCTCACTTTTGTTTCCAATACCATTTTGGGAAGCTTTTGCTCTGTCTCTGATTAATTTTATATATTTCATATATCACGAACAGTTTAATTTTCTCAAGTCATCGCCCTGATTTGACCTGCCCCTCCCTACTCAGCATCTTCTGATTATTCCCCTCACTGTTCCCCATAACAGAACAGTCCCCTGGTACCTGTGGCCTTCTGACCACAGAGATCCTTCATCTCTCCAGACACCCTTTCAGCCAATGCTCTGTCCGAGAGTTATCTTGTTGCTTTTGTTCAGGTGTTATTTTGCTTTCTATTTATGTTACTTTTTATTTGAAGTTTTTTTTATTGTGGTGTAATGTTTATAACATATTTGCCGTTTTAGACATTTCTATGTGCACGTGCAGTAGCATTAGCACATTTACATTGATTGTGCGGCCACTACAGCACGCGGCTCAGACACTTCCCCACCTTTCCGAGCTGAGATGCCCTGGTCACCAAACAGCTTTCTGTGTTTTCAGTTTTTGTTGTGGTGTATAAAACCTGCAGGAAAGCTCAGAAATTTAATGTCGAAAAGGGAGTATACTCGAATAACCTCCATGAGGTAAAGACAGGCCCCCACACTGCCTTCCCAATCCCGACTGCTCCCTCTTTCTGAAAAGGTAGCCCCTGTCCTGGCTTGAAACATCGTAGATTAGTTCCAGCTGGATCAAAATGATCTGCCTGTCTACTCTTTCAACAATGCCGCACAATCTTAATTACTTGTGGTTTTATAGTGAGTCTTGAAGACGGGTCGCATCAATGCTTCAGTTTTGTTCTTCTTTGATCATCGTGTTGCCTATTCTGGGTCTTTTGCCTCTCCATGGCAACTTCAGAATCAGCATGTTGTTACGGAAGGAAATGACTCAACACGCAGTTGGATGGCGGAGCACGACCCTTTATTAACGTGCACGGGCCCAGAGGAGTACAGACCCCAAATTCTGAGCCCCGAGCCTTGGCTGAGCAGGGCTTTTATTGCTTTCTGGACACCCCTCCCTACGTAGCAAAAGCAGGAGGTACAGAAGCTGATGCAAAACTAATTAAAATAACTCTAGGGTTGAG
>PVKU01000131.1:553024-592522 GCA_004027475.1 Anoura caudifer | reverse complement strand
TTTCCTAGTTCCCGGTCCCTCCTCTGGGTCACCTTAACCTATCTGACTTTTCCTCTACAATGTCACTCACTGTCCATGAGGAACTGGCTGAGGTTTTGCTTGGGATGGCGTTACATCTACAGACCAGGTTGGGAAGAACGAACACTGTCCTCTTGGCCATGTCGATTCTTCCTATCCATGAACATGCTATATGCCTCCATTTACTGAGTTCCTTTCTATTGTATTTATGACAGCTTTTCAGTTTTCCTCAAGTAGCTATTGTACAGTGCATATTTTGTAAGATTTACATTTACATATTTAAATTGTTAGAGTGTTAATGTAAATGATATTGTGTTTTTACTTTCAAGGTTCACTTATTAATTGTTGGTATATAGAAAATCAGTTAACTTTTACATATTAACTTCATATTTTGCAACCTTACTATACTTGTTTATTGTTTCCCAGAGGGTTTTTTTTTTTTTTTGGTTAATACTTTGGACTTTCTATATAGATATCATTTTTTGTCAGTCCTTTAGGACTTCCTATATAGCATGTCATCTGTGAACAAAGACAGTTTTTTGTGTTACTTCCTAATCTGTACCTTGGGTTTCTTGAACATTTGTGATTCCATGTAAAACTTAGGACCACTTTGTCCATTTTCACCAAAATAGTGCCTGAGATTTTGACTTGGGGTATAATTGAAAATATATATCAATTCATAGCTCTCTAATATTGAGTTATATAAGCAATGAGTATGGTATGTTCCTCTAATTATTTTAATTTTCTTCAATATCTCAGTAATATTTTGTATATTTCTTTTCTAGTTCTTTTTATTTTTTAACACCTTTATTGTTTTATGCATTTTTCTGTATACTTTTCTTGAAAACATTTTTGTTAGATTTATTCCTAGGTATTTGATATATTTTTCTACTTTAAATAGCATTTTTAAATGTTACATTTTAAAATTCTTTATTGAAGCTTTGTAGAAAAACTATTCTTTGTGTTTTAACTTATTTTATTGTACAATTCTAATCAATTAGTAGATTTTCTGGTACACAATCATAGTACATGTGAATACAGTTCATTTTATTACTTTATTTCTGAGTCTTAGGCACTTTACTTCTTTATCTTGATTTTATCTTCACTAGCTTAAGGCCTCGAAACGTATAAAAAGTGATCTCTTTGAAGTTCAGTAGAATCTAGAAATGTTTTAAGATCTTCCACTCTGATTGTAGATATGTCAGTTTCTCCCGTATATTTTATATGTTTTCTTCCTATAACTTGAGACTTCACAAATTTAGGCTTACTGCATGTTTCCAGTGAATTGAAATTCCTTTTAATGAAATATGCTGTTTAATCTCTAATAAGGCCTTTTGCATTGAAGTTGGCTTCAGGCGGGAGGCCAAGTGTAGTACCAAGTCCAGATTATCCAGTCTACTACCTTATTACCTCTTTGGAGTTCCACCCGAAACACTCCCAAAAAACACACACTTTTCTATTTTGGATTCTTGCTTATTTTTATTATTTGATTTCATTTTGCTCTTTTCCCCTTTGTCTCTCTTCTTTTAAAATTTTGCCTCTTGTTCTCTTCACATATTGTCTGTTCTCCTCGTACATTAACACCTGGGGATCCCGGGTGTTTCTCTAAGACACTGAGCCAGGCCTCCAGCCTGAGTGGTCTGACTGGGTGCGGTAGGGAGCAGCAGCAGGGTGAGAGCAAGCAGGCACAGGGCTGGCTATCATGGGGCAAACACCCTAGGTGTCAAAACGAGGACTGCTTTGTTTTATTTTCTTTTTTGGAGGAATTAATATCCCTAGCTCTTTGCAGTTATTTAACCCAATTTCCCCCAGAAGACCTGTCTTTTGTTGGTTTCTTTTCAGCAAAATGGCAAGGAGCCCCCGCTCTGCCGGAGCTGTGGTAGGGCCGGTGGGTTGCTGACCGACACAGGGCACTCTGCAAGAGGCCTGCGCACGGGGTCTGCCGCGCGGCCCTGCTGTGCCTGCCTTCAGGCAGTTCAGAGCGCCCCCGGAATTTCCCCAGCGGAGGCGTCCCTCCTGACGCACTGCAGGCTGTGGTTACTCTGCCTGTTACGTATGTCAACGCTCCAACGGTTTTTAGGCTTTGAAATTTTTATTGTAATTGCTTACACATCGGTGGCTTCTCCAGCATCCTCCTCTTCCTGAGCTCCTATTGTTTATTCTTTAGTTTACTTCCGTATTCCCCACCCCCACTCCACGGTCCTTAGGAAGAAAGGGGGAAATATGCATGCTCTGGCTTTCTTCCTGAACCTGGAGTCTTTGTGAAATTTTCTATCCCTGGGGTCATAAACTTAATCCCTATCACTGCTGTGTAAAGTGGAAATCTTTCTACCCATGCCCAATCCTTATTTTAATGTTCTCAGGCTGACTGTGTCCCCACCCCCCTCACTCAGGGCCTTCGTTCCCACCTTGGTATTTCACAGGGAGGATAGTGACCTTCAGTACCTGCATCTGATTCTGTTTCCATGGAAGTGTATGCGTTGAGCCTCCTGAGCATTGTTTCACGTGCTGTCAAATGAATCCTTCATGAGATTCAATGGGCTTTCAGGAGAGAGTTCTGGGAAGTGTGGCCTAGTGGCTTCGAAGAGCTCACCAAGCTCCTTGCTCCAAAACTCTGCGTGTTGATAAATAAATGAACGAACAAGGAAACAAACCAAGTAGGATAAGACTGAGAAACAAATCTTGATTCTGCCATTTCGAGGGGCAAATAACCCCAAGAGGTTCTATTTTTCCATCCCTGTTAAAAAGTGAGAATGCCAAACATATTCAATCCAAGTGAAAATTGTATTAAAATCATGAGGAAAAATGTCTTTAACCCTCAGAGGCATCCTGGCACGTGAGATTTTTTTCCCTCGTGTCTATAATCTTGCCTAGCTTGGGTAGAAAGACTTGGTGGCCAACCCTGTTGTCCATGCTTTTCCTGTATTTGTTCATTTCAGCCTTACACGTAGATTTCTGGCTTGAAAACCAAACACAAGTCACAGAGACATGAAGTACCTTGACTGTGACCAAGTAGGATCTCACCACAGAACCTTCTCCCAGCCCTGTTCTCCCTAATCCCACCCCATGTGGGCTCCAGAACTGCCCCACCCAGAATCCTGGAAAGGGCCACACTTGGCAGGAGGAACCTATATTAATTTTCACAGACAGATAGCAGTGAAAACTAAGCTGTTCATATGCAATCATTGGCAAAGGACTTAACCAGGACATCTCAGACTCCTTTTATTTCGTTGTTGTGTTTGTCACAGTGAAAGGGGAAAATGAGTGAAACAAAACATGGGAAATAAGGTCTGGGTCAGAACTGCCCAGTGCAGGTGTGGTCCACGGCCTGCTGTGGGGTCAGCGGGTCCGCATCGTCGTCAGCACCGCCTGCGAGTTTGTTAGAAATGTAAACTCTCAGACTCCTCCCCAGCACTGCTGAGTTGGAATCAAATCAGCAGGGACAGAGCACAGAAATACATGCTTCGCAAGCTCCCTGGGTGATTCTGATGCACTGTGTGCAGGGTTTGGGAAGACTGCTTTAAAGTTTGCAGGTATTCCCCGGTAAATGGTGAGAATTTTACCTTCATTTTATGAAATAGAGATGATTTGATTCATATTACGATGGAATAAAAGATGGTACAGAGATGAACATAAGGTGGAAAATCTTTTTCATTTACCCCTACGTAGAATTCTTTCACCTGTACCTACCTAGTTATGTGAAATTCTCAGTCTCATGTTCTGATGTCCTCTCATGGTTCTGATTTTTGTTTGTTTGTTTATCTTCTCGAAGGGAGAGTATATGAAGGAACCGGATGCGAAAGGATGACACAGTTGGGGGAGGAGGGGGTGGCCCTTTACGAACACTGTTTGGATGGAGAACAATGGATCCTCGTGGCCACCTGTCGGGAACTTGCCCACAACCCTCCTGATGCCGAATGTGACTATTTTTATGCACTACTTGAGGAACTTTGGCTTTTGGATTAACCAGATTTCTACTAGAATAATTAAAGAAAAAAAAAAACATGTTTTAGGATTTTCCCCTCTGCATCAGCTCCTTTGAGATGCCTAAATATGGAGAGGGTCCAGTCGAGTATCTGTGTGTTGCTGAATTGCAAATAATTTGTCCAAAGACCAGCACATTTTCCACACTTTGGCCTACCTATGAAAGCTGCAACTCCTCAAAAAAAGAGGGGGGAAAAAGCTTGTTAGAAAAATGAGCTAATCCCACAGTTGCTTTAAAAGGCAAGAGGAGTGAATGTTTAGGATTCAAACAATGCTACGGAGGGAGTTTGTGTTTCCTGCAGGGAACTGAGCCAGGAGGAGGTAGGCAGAAGTCATCTAACCATGGCTGTCAGCGGAGGTCATTGGATTCAGTTATCCATTCCCAAATCATGCCATTAGCATCTCTGTCCTCATGTCGTGGTAATATTCAAAACAATCTTACGTTGAGGGCTTGGTGCAGGCCGAGTGCTCCGAGCTCAGCAGGCATACCACAGTTCTGTGAAGAAAGCAATATTATTCTCTCACTTTATAGTTAAGGAAACTGAAGCCACAGATGTTGACAACCTAAGGGCGTACAGTTGGTAAAGGTTGAATGAGCATTTTGTGTATGCTTTGGTCTGATTGTAGATCCTGTATGAACGAAGGCACTGCATGAGTTCGAAAATACCAATGGTGAGTTTAGACCTCAGATGGCCTAGGGGGAGTTTCTGATCATCTCCATAAACCAGTGCTTGTAATCATCTTGTAAACCAGTGCTTCCCAGACTTTATGGTGCCGATGAACCACGTGGGGATCGTTAATTGCAGTTTATGTTCAATGAGTCTGGGGTGGGGCCTAAACATCTGCATCTTCACCTCCCTGGTGATGCTGACGTTGCTGATACAGACCCCGGTTTTGACAAAGAAGCAAGACTCTAAACAGCAATAAATTCTGTTAAATCAAGCTGCAGTCCAGCAGGTCGCATCTACGTCTGCTTGCTTTGATTGGCTGGACACTTCCAGATGCTGCGCATTGCCCTTCAGGGGTCAGCTCAATTAACGAGCTGCATAAGCTATTTCATCAATTTGCCTGCAGTGGATGGAATTACAAGCAGGAATCTCTTTGTCGCTCCATGCTTTCTTTCATGCTCTGGAGCAGGCTGTGAAATAGGTAATTTATGTCAGCAGTTACAGATTACACGTTTATTTAGCTAACTGAGTGCAATAATAATACCTTGCAGGGGGCCAAACAGGTTACCAGGTCTGCGGGATGCTGAAAATCTCTGCCCAAAAGTAGCAATAGGCTTTAGTGGTCTCCTTATGCAACCCCAGGTAGAAAAGCAATTCATTCTCATGATACTAAATGTGAATCTGGTCAGTGACCTATTGGGGTCCTCTTCAAAGGCTTTCTCCTTCTTTTAGATATTATCTCTGGGCCCACAGGAGAAAGCTGAACTGAGTAATTAATTCAATAAGCTACACATGTCGGAGAGGCTGTAGCACCCATGATTGTCTCCTTCACCCTGTGTGGGGCTGAGGAGGAGGACACTGTCTTCTCCTGGGCTGTCTTTGCTGCTGCTGCGCTGAACTCATTCTCTGGTAAGCCCTAACAGCATTTACTTTGTACTGATAAGGAGAGGGAAAATGAAACTCTGGGAGTGTTAGCTGATCCCTGGGACACTGTATCTCTTCAGCAAAGCTCTGGGCATGACACTGCTGGGCGGATCACACCTCCAATGTCTTTACTCTCAACCACAGCAGGACAAAAACAACAGTAAGGCTTATCTTTAGAGCGGAGGCCAGAAATGGGGCACTTTGGGCTTCTCTGTAGGCTTATAGAATTGGGGGAGGTTATCTTTACGAGGAAGAATACAAGGTGAGGTGCGGACCCTTTGCTGGGCCCGTGCAAGGGAGGGAGTCTGAAGCTTGAACAGCATTAACTCCGCAGTCAGTTCAAGGCCTTATTTCTTCATGTCAGCTGAATAGACTTTCTTTGCTTGCCCCGTCCATTCCTGAGTCCTTGTCTGCCCTGGTGGCTTTTCAGGCCATCATCACCTGTGTCACCCAGAATGACTGTGTTGTAACCGTTCAAGGCCAGAAGGGTTCACATGGGGTCGGGGCAGATGGAGGAAAATTGGAGGAGCCGTGGGGATGTCTGACAGGCCTTCACTGTGGGGTGGGGCGATGCACGTGCACTGCGGGTCACGCTGTGGGGAGGTCCTGGCTCCCTTGTGCACTAAGTGCACACGAAGCCGGAGAGCGCCAAGATACTATACAACAAAGCGGGATTCTGTGCACGCGGGCCGGTTCTCAAGGTCATGGGAATACTGCTTATCTTAGTTGCCTGGGCATCTGGGTGAGGGGGCCTGACTGACTCCATTTTCCCTACAATGACTTTCTGAGGGTTCTTATGGCTCCAGAGACATTTTAGAAGCCAGAACCGCTCCAGGCTTCATTCACTCTTTTCAGGCATTTATTCTTCTGTCAATAATTTATTTTTGTTTTCTTCCCCCTCCTCCTCCCATTTTCCTTTACAAGCCTAGAACTCAAGGGAAAAATCTTTTATTTACACCTAGAAATGGATTTAGCCGAACCATATGTACTTCAGTAGTCTGTTTCCAAATATTGTCTTGCATCCAGCCAGGTGTGTCCCTTTGTCTTCTGCTCTTTTCCCAATTAGCTAACAGGTGTGATTCTCACAGTACGCGAAAGGCACTGTATCAAGCACTTGATGTGAAACATCTCATATAATTGTCATATCAGATTCAGATACCTGTTATTCATGCCGATTAACTAATGCATGTTCCTTTGTGGACCTAAGTGAGCGTTTCTTGGTATGTATCCAGGAGTGGAGTTGTGTCCTAGGGTCTGAGAATCCTCAGTTCCCCTAAGCAGAGCCAGAGGCCTTCGTCCCGGAACGGCGGCGCCGGTTCAGAGGCCCACCAGGCATGTGAGAGGTGGCACACTCCCTCCCAGCCCTGAGGGCATTTGGTGTCATTTCACGTGTCCAATTTCTGTCAGTCTGTAAGAGTATAAGTTGTTTTCTCTCGTTAAATATTATGCCACCACTTTTACTTTTTAATTCCTTTTGAAATCTCATTGGAATATAAGAAACATACACAAAACTACATACA
This sequence comes from Anoura caudifer, assembly GCA_004027475.1. NCBI lineage: Eukaryota > Metazoa > Chordata > Mammalia > Chiroptera > Phyllostomidae > Anoura > Anoura caudifer. The sequence goes on along the minus strand of PVKU01000131.1, from coordinate 585,408 downwards.
CATAAAGCCAAATTTTTAGAAACAAGACACGCCCATATCACCAACCCAGATCCCACTGCTGTCTTAGTTTGTGTTTCTCTGACGGTTGCTAACATGAACTTTGTACTCAGTAGCCATTTGGATTCCCATTTCATATCTTTTCCTACTGTTCTATTAAATTGCTTCCCCCCCCATCATTCTGCTATGCAAGGGTGTCTTTTACTTCCTGGAAGTCAGTCACTTGTCTTACGTGTTACAAATGGGTCCTGCTGGCCTGGCTTGGGTCTTTAAGTGTTTTTAATCTGTATTAGGGTGCATTTCCATCTGTATTAGATGGAAAATGGGAGACATTTGTGTTTCAAAAACAGCGTGTGCCAGCAAAAAGCTAGGGGCCTGGGTTTTGAAGAAACAAACTTTTCCACCTCATCGTAATCAAGGCAGCACAGACACTAGGTAGCAGATCGAGACTATACAGGGCTTTATTAGGTCAGAAAAGTAAAAAAGAGCATCCCTGTGGATTTTTCCAGAAAAATCTGTGGAGAAGAAAGCGTATTCACATACAAACACAAACTTCAGCTGATGTAATTTAACAAGTGTTGGTGTTGCTGTTCCTTTTCATGAAATAAAGTCATCTACTTGGCAAATATAATTGCTTTACTTTGATCCTATTGCTTTGTCCATCTCGTGACTCAAGGGTCTCTGATTGACAGCTTGATGGCTGCTAAACGGGTTTTGTTAGAATTAAATTCAAGTGAGTCCACTAAATTAATTGAAAGGGCTGTGTATTTTAGACTGCCCGTTCCTCAGCTGTCTTAGAGCTACAAGCATGTCAGAGAGTCTACAGGGTTTAATTTACTTTGTTTCTTGAAACCCAACAATCAATCAAATTTCTAGAATGTAAAAGGGAAATACAGCATTTAATTGGCAACTGAGCCGAGAAAAACCCCTTGGATTCCAATGTAACTTTCACTCTGATTCTTACAATAAGCTGCCATCCGATAAAAGGCAGCGTGTCTAAGGAACGGAACAGCTGAGAATTACCAGTATGACCTCTGCCCGAGGAGAGAGAAATGCCCACCCCAGGCCCTAACAAGCTGTGTGCGCAGTAAGTGAGCATCTCCCGCTCGCATTTGGAAGGCCGGCAGTGCATAGGTGCCGGCTGCACGGGGAGGCAGCAGGTGCTGGGATTTCCAGGAAGGAAAAACAGTTTCTGTTACTATGGTGTGTGAGGTCCCTGGGTGAGGCTCCTGCTTCTTTAAGACACACCCAGACAGACGGGCACACCTGCCCTCAAAGGTGCTCCAGGAGGTAAAGGGAATTCAGACAATTTGATAACCTGCGTGAAAAAGAACAGAATTTCTAGAGAGGCTGGTTGCCAGAGGTGATTGTTCCAATTTCCTGACATTGCAGGAAGACAGTAATGTCCTAAATGATTCTTTTCAAGAAAGTAAATACGAGGGGTTTCCCCTCCCTCAGACATCTTAATTCCATGGAGGAAGAATTAACCTCTCATGGGAAATAGCAGATGGAATATTACTGGCAAAAGTAAGTGTTTATTAGTAAATAAAGGGACTATATCTTTCAATAGACCTTAGATGCACAAGTACAGCAGATCCTCGAATACCATGTATCATTCAACGCCATTTGTTTATAACATTGATGAGATTCTATAGGAACTTAACTCTTGTTTATATCAATTAGCCTATGATAAAATTGATTTCATGATATGTTGTTTCACTGAACGCCAGTGAGCCTATCCACAAAGTTAAGTGAAGACTTACTATTATAGATTCAGAAAATATGCTGTGTTAATAGGCAGGTCGATGAGGCTGAAACCGAAAGTCTTCTTCTGTCTATGGTCTTCCCTTGTACACCACTCATTATTCGTTATGGCTTTTGACAAGCTCTAGTCCTAAAATTTGAACTCAAAAGTTTACATAGGATGATAATTACTTGATACGCTGAAAATGACCTTGCTTTCTGAATTTGGAATGTGGAGCCTAGCACTGTGGTCATCTTTGTGTTGTGGTATCTCTTTGAATTCTTCCAATGGGAGATTGTTGAGATAACTGTAGAACCGATGGAGTATCCATGGCACCCAGGGACATCCACTCCATCCAGTGAGAGGACCCTGCCGTCACCTACTGCAGAGCGTCCACTCTGGGCTCCAGGTGGAGCTGCCCAGGAATCGAGACCCTCTAGTTAACATGGTTAAAATAAGATACTAAGGAGGACGCTATGTTTTTTATTTTTTTACTGTACTAAAATGTATACACAGATTTGCCATTTTAACTGTTTTGAAGAGTACAACTCAGTGACATTAATTTCAGCCACAATGTTGACCACCACTGTCTATTTCCAAAACTGTCCTCTCGCCCCTAACAGCAACTCTGAGCCCCATTAAGCAATAACTGCATTTGCCCTGCTTTCTGCCTCTGAAAACCTCTAATCTACTCTCAGTCTCTGTTAATGTTCTTATTCTCGATATTTTATATGGGGTTCAGCAGAAATAATGCCCTTTTTATTACAAAATCACAAGCATGTCATTCTGTAACACGAAAATATCCCACTCAAGCACACCATATGCCATTTTAGGTGAAATGTTCAAATTAAAACTATAAATTATTGCACCCATTTTATTACCCTCCCAACCACGCTTGAGCAGGCCTTGCTTCTGCTGGGCCCTGTATAAGTTGGAGTCATACAATATCTGTCCTTTTGTGTCTGGCTTATCTTACTTAGCAAACATTATGAGAACCTGGGAGTTTATGTATCCCTGGAGCAAGACCATAAAGCTGGCCCGTTACTTCTGCTATTTTCTGTTTATCAGTAGAGAGAAGAAAGCCATTTCCTGATCAGTAGTTACACACCAGGTACCAGGACCATGTTGATTTGCCTAAGTAAAGACACGTTTCCGGAACAGCAGCAGTAATTGCAATCAACTGATGATTAACTTTCCACCTACATTTATTCTCCGAGGCCCTATTGTTAACCAATCCACAGCACCAATGCCCCTAATAAGCACTTAAAGGATGCCATTCTAATCTGTACTATTTCTGATAGCAAACACTAGACTAGTGGGAGCTGAGTCATAGATAGAAGTCGCACCTCTGATGGGTATGGAATGTAATTCTGGGAATTAAAGGCTTTCAAAATTGTTGGAAGAGCCAGGGGAGCAGCCTCCAGGCTGGGCCTGTGGGGATGACCCTCAGAACAACACAAGACATTGGCTCACATGGAAAACTGCTTCCTTCACCTCAGCTGGGACCTGCAAAACAGCTGCGCCAATTTTTAGGGACAACTTTAGTTAAAATCCAGGGTATAGAAAACTACTACCAGACCCATTGCTTTTTGAAATACACACACACATATATATATCACTGTATCCCTTTATCTGTGATCTGGGCTACCAGAAATTGCAACAGACTGTGTTATCTTCTGGGCCAAGATAGTCCCATTATATCTTGTACTTACAAAGTTTCTGGATGTTTTCTTCTTCCCAGAGGGAATGGTTGCATATGTAGTGGTAGATTTTGTGTGTCCGTGAGAGAAGGTGAGTTTAGGGGCATCCTATGTCGTCGTATTGAGCTGGAACCTCCCAAGTACATGTACTTTTGTTTGTTTTCCTTTTGGCTTCATAAAAATGTGTTTGTGGTGGATTGAGCTCAGGCGGCGAACCAAAGGGTCGCCAGTTCAATTCCCAGTCAGGGCACATGCCTGGGTTATGGGCCAGGTCCCCAGTAGGGGGCGTGTGAGAGGCAACCACACATTGATGTTTCTCACCCTGTCTGTCTCCCTCCCTTCCACTCTCTCTAAACGAATAAATAAAATCTTTAAAAAAATGTGTTTGTGGAGGAACTTAATATGTCTCCTTTTCAAGATCTTTACATACAACCTCATCCACCAAGCGGCAGAAGCACTAGAGAGGACTGAGTTTGATTATTGGGGGGAAGGATGACAATGGTAAATTCAGATGAAACCAGTGAAGTTTTTATCCATGTGAAGGTGATTTGCCCCTTAATAATCTTTGAAAGTCATCTGATGAGCATTTCAAAGTTTAGATATTTTGTAGAAGCTGGAGCTGAAAGCAAAGCAAACCAAACCAAACCCAGACATTTTAGGCAAATGACAACAAAAGCAAAGAAAGAATATCTGTTACTTGGAAAACAATAATTATAATTTGATAATTCGATCATTTCTTACTTGAATATCCAGCTTAAAGCTATCTTCATAATATTGAAAAAAGCATAAACTCAATTAAAATTTTAATATTCATAAAAAATTATCTGCATTGCCATTTACCAGCATTTTCTTGCTTGTCTACTAACAAACTAGGTTATAAGTTTCATACAAGTGACTTTAGAAGGAAAATAGGCTACATGCACATAAAATGTAATTCGTATGAAACATCTGAAATTTAGGTCAACAGCTAACGTTTACTGAGTGCTGACTATAGGCCAGTTAATATAAAAAATACCACCCATATTAGCCATTTAATTCTCACAGTAGCGGTAGCAGAAGGTGGGTAGCGGAGATACAGAAACTTCACACATGATGAAAATAACAATTGGCACAGATAGGAAGTGTTCAGCAATATTTGAACTTGAGAAATCTGGCTCCAGAGTCCTTGATTCTGAGCATTACACTCTTCCAACTGATACTGGATATACAAGGAAGCTAAAGGAAAAAATGAAGGAAATATGAGTTGAAGAATGAAGAAAGCATCTTTATTCTTCTTCCTAGCCATCCTCCTTCCTTCAGGTAGCTTTAGGCCTCTGTGCTGGCAGGGAAGAGGAAGTGGCTGTATTTGCTCCCAACCTAACACGGGGGTTCCTCTGAGGTTGCTTCTGGACAGCACTGGCCCCAGGTTACAACCCTAAACCAAAGAAGATTTAAAAAAGTATTTTGGTTATTTATGTTGTCTACAACATTGTCAGAAGTGTGACCCCAGTTTCGAACTTGAAGTCTAAGTAACTTCCATTTCATTGCTAACCCACATCTGTGCCTGTGTATCACCCTTTATTAATAGAAATAGATTCTCTCCCCAGCTCTGCTCCAACATCTTCTCAGTTAGTGGATGTTTCCCCTCATTGACTTGGTTTTGTTCACAGGTGTTCTTATCATTATGAAAACATTGACTTGAAGAGTGATCAGGAGAACCACCTGTGCAATTTCCTTTGATTGATAATTGTGTCCTACACTGTTTTCGCCAGAACACCTAATGTGTTCATGCCACTGCTCTGTTTTGCAAAAGTGACAGCACTTTACAGGTTTTTCCTAGCTATCTTCTGCATTCAGTCAACATGTCTTTTATTATTATTATTTTTTGTAACCTCACCGAGGACCTTTTTTTTCATTGCTGAGACAGACAAACAGATAGAGAAGCATCAGTGTGAGAGAGAAACACTGATTTGTTTGTTGTCTGTTGTGTTCCCATCAGTCTATTCCTTGACTTTTCCTCTGTTCTGATGGTCTTGTTATTTATAACTAAGTCAAATTTACACTGTTTTAATCAATAGCCTTTAAAATTAGTCTTTCTATATTGTCAATAAATCTTTGACTTATTCCCCATTTTGTAATTTTCCTTCTGTACTTTCCTTTTTTTTTTTGGCTTTGGCTTTGCTTTTATGTCAATTTTAGCCTCAAATTGTCAAGTTCTGCTAGTCACCTATTGGCTTTTGTATTGGAATTAGATCAGATCTTGGGTTGATGTTGGGAAAGCTGATATCTCTACTTGACTCTTCACATTTATGAGCATAGCAGGTTTCTCCTTTTATTTAGGTTTTCTTCATTGTTTTTCAAAAACATTATATGATTTTACCTCATAGAACACTGTGCATCTTATGCTAGTTTTATTTGTAGATATGGCTACAGGGTGGGGCAGAAGAGGCTTACAGTTGTGAATAAACACAACACAGAGCTTATTCTTTGATCACGTATTAACTGTAGTATTATTTTTCCATACAAACAACTGTAAACTTAATTTTGCTCCACCCTGCATGTTGTCTGATCTTCTTTGAAACATCTTTTGTTCCTAATAAAATATAACCACATCCCTTGGCCTCTCACTAGTCAAGTTGCTGGTAGTGCTGATTTCTTTATGTCTGGCTGAAGATCCATGTCCTTTAAACAATATTTTATTTATTTCTAGAGAGGGGAAGGGAAGGGGAAAGACAGTGAGAGACACATCGATATGTGAGAGAAACATCGATCGGTTGCCTTTCGCACGCCCCCAACTGGGGACCAAATTCACAACCCAGACGTGTGCCCTGACTGAAAATCAAACTGGTAACCTTTCGGTTCACAGGATGACACCCACCGCACCAAACCACACCAGTCAGGGTGATCCGTGTGGCATTTGAGTCTCTAATGATTTGATGTATTTTTTTTCCCTCAAAGAGTCAGGCATTTTTCTACAAAATATTTCAGCAATCAGGCAGAATAGAACAATAACTTAGAGGAATAACCAAGGAATGAAAAGGCAGTTGTTTGAACAGTAGGGCAGTAGGGTCCTACATAGCACAACTGACCTTAAAGTCACTCCTTTAATGATGTGTCAATGTCAGTCATTCTATGACAGTTGCTATGAAAAGATGGCTAAAAGAATATAAGTTTGAGAGTTTTAACTGAAAAAATTTCCAGCCCCGGAACAAAGGCAAATAAATACTGAAAAGGCTAACCATCACTCCGTCTCAGGCAGGTGATCCCGCCACATCACCTGTAGGTTACCAATGCAGTAAAATGAAACGTAAGGCGAAGCCTGGTGACAGGCACCCATATTGTAGGGTTGCCTGCTTCACGTGCAGGTGTGTGGAGGTGGCGCTTTTGGAAACCAGGACACTAAGCCAGAATGACACTGCGCTGTTGCCTCTAGCAGCTTCCAAAGTTCCACATTTAAACATTTTAAGGGGGAAATGAAAACCTCTCTTGTGTTTTTGGCCCGTTTCTTTATTCCAGTTTTAAAATGCAAAGTAAAATTAGGTGCCATGCAAGAGCTCCACATTATTTTTCTCTGCTGTTCCATCATGTTCCCCTTTCTTGTCTTTAATCCTTGATCCTTTCGTGCAGCCCGGCATCCATGAGCACAGTTCTCCTCACTCAGTTGTTTCTGTATCTAGATGCTCTCTGTCAATGAGTCTGTCTCCCCCCTCCTTCCTGTGGAGGCCACATCTGATCTTAAATTACTGAGCGTTATGGCTGAACCTTCTAAATTCATTTGATGTTGTGGATCCTTCTGAGCAAACGCTTAAACATAACTTTAAAGTAGGAATGGAAATGCGATTATGAATGATTTGCTTAAATGAAAGGAAATCTCAGGAGACTTAACTACTTCAAGACTGACTCTTACTCAAAAATAAACCTCAACTTATTATTTCCAGTCTGGTTTCCCTGATGATAAGTTAAATACTAGAGGGCTAATAGGAGCAACAAATCAAAAACCAAAAACCAATCTAATGGTTTCTGCTGCAGGAACTTAAAGTGGAAAAAAAATAGTATGAAGATATTCAGCAAATATTCAGTCTCTTAGGGAATTAAAGGAAACATTCCCAAGAAAGCTTAACTTTAGGTTGAAAATTTTGAACTAATTTCAGTAGCTTCAGTTCACCTTAGAACACTGGTTTTTCCCTCTTCTATTTGTAACATCAACATAGCACAATTTTTTTTTTGGTCTGAGGAAAATCTAAATCAGAAGTAATTCTATCTTTTCTTTTTTCTGTTCCACAAACATAGTATGAAGTCAGATCATCACTTTCAGAAGGCAAAGGTACTGACTCAATTTTATACTAATGGTCCCCATTTTAATGTTATTTTTCTCATCATATCTTCAACCTGTATTTACTTAGTGCCTCATGTTCATCAAATCCTGCAGTAAGTGCTAGAATTAGAAAATTCAAACATAATTTTCTGCTCTTAAGAGAATGCCGTCTAATAGATGAGGAAACATTCAACTTCTGGTCCTTAAATATTCAGAGTTGAGGCAAAATCGTCTCTTGGCATTATAAAACAATGACCAATTTATGAGACTCTAAACTCACATGCACCTAAGATTATTTTAAATATTCTTGAGTAAATAAATCCAACTAGTGAAGACAAATGGAGATTTAATCATGGTACTAGAGTCTACTGGGAGAGATGAATATCTAAAGAGATTATTATAGAATACACGATTAAGGGAAGCTCTTAACAGATTAGTATGAGCCAAGTAAGATTCCACAGAGGAGGGACAATTTGAACTGAGAGAATGAAAGCATGTAGCGAGTTCAGTAGAGGCAAGATTTTCCATGTGAATATTTCATGGGAGAAAAGGAGAGGGGAAGGGTAAGCTGTCAAGGCCAGACCCAAGTTTTCTGAGGAAGTATACAAGATTCTACTGGATTATGAAGACTGATTGTCTGGAATAAGCATTTTTATAAGAAACATATTTTTCTCTGCAGATAAATACTTCAAACAGCACTTGATTCACACAAATATACTGGAACATTCTGTCTTTGATGGAGAGACTGACTTTTAAACTGCTTTTAGTGTCAAAGAACCTTTTATAGCTGTCTGCAAGTGTGTATGAGCTGTCAGCTCTCATTCATGTTTCCTCATCCCTTGGGTCTCTCTGTTTTAGAGACTGTGATCCTAGAACCAGTAGGCTCCTCATGAGGAGTATGAAGATTGTGTGCCAACTGGAGAATATGAGTCTCTTTGCTGTCACCTTCCTATTGATTTTATTTAAATTAAAGCATCCTTGTCCAAGGAAGAAAGCTTTGATCCCTTGAAGTCCCCACAGAGACTAGAAATGGCACTGAGGTTGCTTTTGTGTGCAGATAACAAATGTAATTGTCCTGGTCCATGAGTTGTATGGCTGTGATATTAGACTGCTTACTGGGTTAGCCATGCAGGGGTCCAGCTGTCCATGACGCCTCACTTTATGAATTAACTGGGAAATGAAACAACAAAGACGAGAAAGGCTAAGAAGTCAGAGGTAAGGAGCCAAAACAAGGGTTTAGAAAATACTTCCCAAAATTATACCTGGGGGAAAAGTCACACTGATTTAGGATGCATGAGTTGACATGACTAAACAGAACCAATTTATAGCACACCTTTTGCACCCTAAGTTCACACTTTTTTTCCCCACTGAAATTGTTGGCATGGTCTTGCACAATTGTTAGGAATGGCAATTATCAATATATCAATCAAGCAAAAACAACTCAGCGTTTTGACATGATGAACTCATTCAACACAGAGCCTCAAAGACCAGAGGGACAAAAATCAAACATGCCAACATGTGTGTAATGGGAGTCCCAGAAAGAGAAAACAGGGAAAGGGGGATAGAAAGAAATATTTTTAAAAAATAACTAAAGTTCCCCAAATTTATGAAAAATGTTAATCAATAGTACAAAGATGCCCAGTAAACCCCAAGAAACTTGAACTGAAAAATTTCTACAGCTAAGCAGATCCTAGTCAAACTGCTGAAAGGCAAGAATAAGATCATGTTGAAGGCAGCGAGAGAAAAATGACTCATGAGACAAAAACAGATGACTAATGGCTGGTTTACCTTAGAAACAATAAAGTTCAAAGACACTGTTATAATAATAATATATTCAAAGTTCTGAAAGAAAGAAATACACTTCAACATTGACAAAATAAAGACTCCCTGATAAACAAAGATGGAAATAATTGTTGCTAAAAGACCTGCCCTAAAAAATAAAATAGTAGAAAAAGTTCTTTGGCTGAAAGAAAGTGACACCAGATGGTTATTTGTATTCATAGGTAATAGTGAAAAGAGCCTGAAAACTAAGCTGAATGTATATGAATGATTACAAAAGCCTATATAAAAATATTTTTTATATATTTTCTCTTTTCTTAGAAAGAAGACATAGATGGTATGAAGCAATAGTTATAACATTGTATTGTTGCTATATATATATATATAACATATAGATCTAACACCTATGAAAATGAAAGAACAAAGTGTAGGAAAGGAGAAACAAAATTTCCATGTTTACTTGGACTTAATATTCTGAAGTCAATTTTAATGAATTATAATGCATATTGTAGTTCCTAGAGCAGTCATTAAGAAATGAGGTCCAAATAACACAGTGAAAGTCAACAAAAAAGTGTGTCACACTAAAATATTAAAAAATAAAGGGACAGGAAGGAAGGACCAGAGGAACATTGAATACCTGAGACAAATAGAACACCAATAGCAAAATAGCAAAATCCAACCATTTTAAACAATAAAGGCATTAACTGTAAATGTCATAAACATCCTACTCAAAAGGGATTGTTACATGGAATCAAAAAGCAAGTCCCAACTAGATGCTTTCTAAAACACACATACCTTGTATTTAAAAACATAAGTAGGTTGGTGGAAAAGATATGTCATGGAAAGTATAATAGCTAGAGATTTGGAATGGCTAGAGAAATATCACCATTTCAAGATACATCTATCAGAAATACATGTGTATATTCCCTGGGATACAAGTATCAAATATTTATAGCAGCTTCTTTGTGATTGATAAACAAGTTAAAGAAATAAAAGGGGGGGAAGGAAGGAAGACAGACTGATAGACACCCACCAACAAAATAATGGGTAAGAGATTAAATTGTGAACTGGCCAATCAAATATTGTGTAAATGCACCACAATTCCTTGTCACAACAATGATGAATCCTATGAACATAATATTGACAAAAATCTGAACTGGACACAAAATGTATACTTGATTCCATTTGCAAAAGTCCAAAACACACAAAACTAAGCTAGTGGTAAATTTGACAATGTTAATCTTTGGGTACGAGAGAAGGAGCATGATGAAGATAGGGAATATTGGAGATCATCTTCTCGGTACTTGGTTTGTGTGTGTGTGTTTTATGATTACCCATTAAACTATACAATATATATGTTTTACATTTTTGTGTATATATAACATACTTTACTATATATATCATTATACACATACTTATATATATACAAAGTCCTGAAAAAGTCCAGCCTTTGTTAATATAACAAGAACAGTTTGTGCAATGTAGATGTAACCTGGCAGCCAAGGAGAGTGGACTGGAATGCGCATGTGTGAACAATGACAACTTCACTGTACTAGTCAGTGGGGGCAGTAGATGCCATTGTGTGAGCATGTGTACTGTGTGGCCATCATATTCAAAATGACTGAGAGAGTAAAGCAACGAACATGCATCAAATTTTGTGTTAAGGGTGAACATTCCTCTGTGGAAACTATTCTGATGATTCAGAAGGCCATGGCTATGGGCGACTGGTGATTTGGCAGCTTCATCATGACAACATGCCTGCTCATACATCACATCTCATGCAGAGTTTTTTGGTGAAACATCAAATGGCCCAGGTGACTCATCCACACTACAGTCCAGATTTGGGGCCCTGCAACTTCTGGCTTTTCCAAAAACTAAAATCACCTTTGAAAGAGAAGAGACTTCCAGCTGTCCATGAGACTCAGGAAAATATGATGGGAGAACTGTGTGAGGTCCCAAGGTGACTACTTTGTAGGGGACTGAGGTGTCATTGTCCTATGTACAATGTTTCTTGTATCTTGTATCTTCTTCAATAAATTTTTCTTTTTCATATTATATGCTGGATGCCCCCTGCACAGACCTCATATATACTGGTGTGTGTGTGCATATGTATATAAAACCACCTCATTTCCTCATCCCTCCTTAATCTCTGGCAACCAATAATATGTTTGCCATCTGTATAATTTTCTCATTCCTAATATATCACATGAATGAATTCATATAGTATATAACTGTACTAGTTTGCTAGTTTTTATTTTTAGAAGATTATAGATACGTATATATGTGTGTGTGTGTGTATACACACACACACACATATACAGAGAGAGAGAGAGACAGAGAGAGAGAGAAACAACAACATTTACAAACAACAATTTTTTAAAAAACCTAGAAGATTTTGTGGTTTGCCTTTTTGGGTTCAGTCATAAGCATTCTAAGTACCCTTGTTCAAACATAAATATGAGTGTTTATAGCAGCTTAATTTGCTATAATAACCCCCCAAACTGTAAATAGCCTAGTGTCCTTCAATAGGCAAATGGTTAAAAAACTGGTATATCTAATACCATGGAATACTATTCAACAAAAACAAATAAACAAAAAAATCTATTAATACATGCACAACTTGGATGGATCTCAGTGCCATGCTAAGTGAAAAAGTCCCAAAATATTGCTGTTATGGGCTGAATTGTGTCCCCCTCAAACTCATAAGTTAAAGTCCCAACTCCCAGTACCTCAGAATGTAACTGTATTTGGAAAATTTTTATTTGTTTTTAAAAATATTTTACTTATTTTTAGAGGGGGGGGGAGAAAGAAGGACAGAAACATTGATGTGAGAGAGAAGCATTGATTGGTCGCATCTCTTATACACCCCGTCTGGGAAATGAACCCACAGCCCAGCATGTGCCCTGACCAGAACCGAACCTGCAACATTGGTCAGGACTGGAAATAAGGTTTTTAAATAGAAGATTAAGTTAAGATGAGGCCATTAAGGGGCGCTCTAATCCAATGTGACTGATGTCCTTATAGGAATTGGAGGAGAGACCAGGGATGTGTGGGCACAGAGAGCTGACCAGATGAAAACACGGGCAGAGGGACGCATCAGCAACCTAAGGAGGGGGGCTTCCGGGAGAACCCAACCTGCCGCGGGCTGGTCTCAGTCGTCCCGCCTCCAGAACCGTGAGCCAATACATTTCAGCCCCCAGCAAACCAATACGGTGACATGCTATATGACTCCACTCATACAGTGGTTTTGAAATGGCAAAATTACAGACACGGGGAAAATAGTAGAGGTTGCCAGTTATGAAGGCAGGGTAAGGGAAGGGTGTGGTTACCCTACAAAAGGGTAACCTGGCAGGTCCCTGTGGGAGAATCCTTCTGTGCGTTGATGGGGGTAGGGGTCACATCCATCTACATAGGTAACAAAGTTGCAGGGAACTAACACACCCACACATGCACACCATGAGTGCACATAAAACTGATGAGCTCTAAATAAGGTGAGTGGATTCTGTCAGTGTCAGTTCCTGGTTGTGGTTTTGGACCATCGTCACGCAGGATGTTAACAGGTTCCTGGGCGGAACCCTGTGCAGGGCCTGCGCATTCTCACCGTATTATTCCTCACCACTGCTTCTCAGTATACAATTAGCTCAAAATGTAAAAGTTGAACAATGCTGAGACTTACATTATGTTATCTTCCTCCAGAGGTGATTTGAATTTATCTCTGGCCAAATACCCAGGACCATTTAATCCATGACTGCCTTAGTTCAGTTTCAGGGATTGGTAGGAGGTGAAGTGGCGATAGAGTCCATGTAAAATCTCTCTTACTTCGAGCTCACCCATCCTAGGTTATAGCCCTGTGTCACTATAATCAAGTGGTTGCTGAATAGCCCTGCTACCTGGTTGGGTAATAAAGTTTTATTGGGACACAGGCACACCCATTTAAGAATTGTGCACAGCTACTTTCATGGAACAACGGCAGAGCTGAGTGTGGTCTCAAAAGGCAAGACGTATTTGCTTGTTGGCCCTTTACAGAGAAACTTTGCCTACTCTTATTCTAATCCAAAGTGCAGAGATTTGGGCAGGCTAGGAATCCAATTTTTATCCCCCTCAACCCATGAGGTTGGCAGATGTACTTCTTAGCTTGTCGGTCTCTCTCTTTCGTCTCAATTCAGCAAAAGCACTTTGGTGGAAAGCAGCCTCAAATGGCAGCTTTTACCTCTCTGAATTTTCATTTTTTTCTGGCTCTTTTTTTCTGGTAGTTCTTTATAGTTTTGTTATCAAGCCCATGTCTTTTAGCAAGCTTTCCTTCTGGTGAGTCTGTCGCTCCCAGCCAGAGGGTTGGCCCACTTAGCCTCGTCTGCCATTACCAGAAGAAAAGTCACTAATGCCCCCAGTGATGGTTTTCAGAGCACCTGATCAAGTGACACCCCTCTATTAACCACCCAAGCATGACTAGTCAGGATGAGAGTATGGGAGTCGCAGCCATCTGAAGCATCCAAATCGTGAGTGTCACCATCTCCTTGGGGTTTTAGTTGTCTTCAGGATGAATCCCTAGGGAATGGGTGAGACTGATGGGCCACGTGAATAATTAGGGCATCATTAACTAGAAATAGTCTTTGGAATATCCATCATCTCCGGGCATCCCTTTAGAGTCACTGGGAAGAGCGGGGTCAGGGACTGTCAGCTTTGGAGGTTTAAGAGGAAAATTAAAAAGACGGAGAGAGAGGTGGCTTTGATGAGCTTCAGAGAGGCGCTGGAGAGAAATGGGAAGCGTGCTGACTGGGGGGGGGGGGGTGAGAAGAGGCTTTATGTGCACAAAGAGCAGCAGCAAGAAATTCAGGAATATGTAACTCCAGCAGAGAACCATGAGTAAAGGGAGCAAAGGAGCAAAAGCATGCCACTGGATGCAAAGAATTTGTTTGATATATAGATATGTAAAAATTATATATATGTGTAATTTTGTCCTTCCATTGGCTCGTAGTCAAACACTGACGCCCTCGGAAGGGCACCTCCAGATGCACTGCACTATTTTGGTGCCGTCTTGCATCTCAGAATGTGTTGCCATGAGAACCTGAATTCAGACAGATTTTTTTTTTTCTTTTTTACAATGAGATGAAAGCATTTTCCACTCAGGACGTGAGATAAAGCCCTCAAAAATCCCCCCACTGTGAAGTTCCAACCTACGGTTCATTTATAGTTTGAAAAGAGTAGCAAAGATAGTAGAGATATTCAGAGACCAGACATGACATCACTGTTACTGTTAACTAGGGATATGGTGGGTCCGCAGCAACAGGCTCTTCTCTGCCTTGTTAATATTTGTTCAATCTTATTCTTTCAGTTGTACCTTGAAAACCTTATAAATGGCCAAAAGGCAAATTGTTTAGAAGTAACTCATAATTCTAATCATATCCTCAAATTCGCAGAACTTGAATGTGTATTGTTTATCTACAGTTAGAATGTTACCTTTAAAAAAGAAATCTCAGGTAAACTGGAGTACTGACTATACTTCATTCAGGTGCTGTTGAGTCGGGGTCCACAGGTGGGCATCCAGACTGGCTGAGGTCACTACTAGCCCACAAGGCACCTTGGAGAGAACTTGAAATAACACCCTGTCCTTTGGGGATAACAGCCACATTGGTGTGTGACTTGGGTGAGTGGACAGTGGATCAGTGAATTAGAAAAAGGGACTATGGCCCTGGCTGGTGTAGCTCAATGGATTGAGCGCGGGCCTGTGAACCAAAGGATCGAGGTTCGATTCCCAGTCAGGGCACATGCCTGGGTTGCAGGCCAGTTCCTGGCAAGGGACGCACGAGAGGCAACCATACATTGATATTTCTCTCCCTCGCTCTCTCTCCTTCCCTTCCCCTCTAAAGATAAATAAGAAAAGTTTTAAAAAATTCTTAAAAAACAAAAAAGAAAGAAAAGGGAACTATGACCCGATGCTTGATAAGGGGAGACTGGACTAGATTTCGGCTGCTACTTAACCTCTTAGCCAGATGTCCTTGTGAAGTGAATGAAGTCTGTAATGCCCCTGAAAGCAACCTTGTATAAATTTTAGGACTTGTGGTTGTCATTTGCCTTTGCTCTTGTAAAGCCTTAGTTTGAGGTGCAATTATGGGCTAGATTACACTTCAGAAAGTTCATGATTTTCACTATCAATAGAGTTTTAAACATGAGTTTTAGCACACTGGTGTTTGGATGTCTATTAATACAACCGCTACTTTTATTGCTAATAATAGCCAACATTTATTTGTAATAAACCCTCAGGACAGAGGGGAAGGCACAGAATGCATGGGTACTCCAGGCAAAGGCTGGCAACTTAATGGAAATCTAGTTCCCCTGGCTGAACAGTCTGAAGAAAAGACCTTGCCCATGTGTATCATATTTTGCCATGTATAATGTGCACTTATTTGCCCAAATTTTTGAGGGAAAATAAGGACGTGCATTATACATGGGTTATACCTGAAATACTTTGTATCTGTTCTTGTGTTCTGTAATTATTTGTTACATAAAATTTCTTAAACCACAGTATGTTCAAAAATAAATGCTGAAATTCCTTTACAATACAAAACCCAAGTGTCTCAATATAAATTAATAATTGGAAAAAATTACAATGAAAGCTTTTTTTCCTGAAAGTTTGGGCCAAAGACATGGGTGTGTATTATACACGGCAAAATACAGTTGTATGTTTTCAGTAATTGTTGCTGCGTCAGTGAATGGGTGGGTGAATGGATGGATGGATGAATAAACCAGGGCAACTACCTCCGCCACATGGCCATCAAATAACTCACTGTCTGGGGCAGAATTGTAGAAAGAAGGTTTGCTCTTAAATCAGAAATCTGGATCTGAATTCCGTAACCAGAGTTTATGAACTAGATGGCTTTAGAGGATCTGATTAGTCTTGCTAAACTCTAGATTCTTTGCCTAAAAAGTTGTTGTATTTGGGGTGTCTGGAAATGTCTGCTTTGAGTCCCACAGTACCGTTGTGAGGACTGACAAGTCTCTTTCACAAAGTTTGGAGTGATTTGGGATGGTTGATTCTTTCTTTCTTTTCCCATCCATAATTTTTTTGTACCTATTGGGGCAGCATTGATTCACAAAACCATGCAGGTTTCAAGTGTACAACTCAACAAAACATCTTCCACATACTGCATCATACATCTACCACCCCAAGAAAAGTCTCTTTCTATCCATGTTTTTCCTCCTTTTGCCTACCTGTCTCCACCTCACCCCTTTTCCCTCTGGCTGGCACCACGCTGTTGTCTATGTGTTTTATATATGTATATAAATCTATATAGGTTATATACACATATAAATATATATATACACACACATTTCTTTTTGCTTAATCTCTTCACCTGCTTTCATCCCAATCCCCCTCCCCTGGACGTCTGTTCCATGTGTCCAGGTATCTATTTCTATTTTGTCTGTTTATTTTGTTCATTAGATTCCACATATAAGTGAGATCATATGGTATTTGCCTTTCTCTGACTGGCTTATTTTACTTAGCATAATAATCTCTAGTTCCATCCATGCTGTCACAAAATATATGATTTCCCTTTTTTTATGGCTGAGCAGGATTACATCGTGTAAATGTGCCTTCTTGCTGTTATGCTCCACCCACTATAATAATACCTCAGTAAAACATACCTCAATAAATTTTTCCTTCTGTTTATAGAATAAATGGTGACCTCTGGTCATGATCTATTAAGAGAAATTTTGTCAAAATGAACAAACTATTTACTGATATTCTTCTCATGCTGCCCACAGACTCCTAGTTTCTGAGATAAGACAAATATCTTGCAAGTGTCTAATCAAGTGCCCTAAGGTGACCTCTTCAGCTCAGTGAGCAGTAAGGGGCAGCCAAGAACCTGATGTTTTTTCTACTGCAATCATAAAATCTTTTCAAATAGGTTTCTTTCACAGGCTTTGGATGAGGCAGCTATTCCTACAAAAACATCTGGATTATTGTGATGTGAAGTTCTCTTTAATGTGATTAAGCGTATATCTTACACACTCCCTGCCCCCCTTTCTCTCTCTCTCTCTCTCTTGCATGCACGCACACACACACACTGTGACTACCTGAAAAGAGCTGTTTTCATTTACAAAACTATACCCTCTGCCACAGTGGTTTTTCCTCTTCATCAAATAGCTGAATGAAAAAAAAAATGACAGGAATTTGACAGCATCTAGAAAAGAACAAGTGACATTAATTCATGAAACACATTTGTACTGTGCAAAGATCAAACTGGCAAATGTTCAGTTAATGTATTCAGATTAGCCTAATTCTACCTGCTCTGCAGTGCTTGCCTTAGAACAAACAAAATGGCAATGCAGTTGATTTCGATTTGCTGTGTTTTGCCCTGTGCCCCTGTGAAGACCAAGAAAAGTATTTCTTTTATGGGTATTTTTTCCTACCATGTTGATGTGATGATAGTTGTTTTTATTGCACAGCTGAATTATGTGCATATGTGAGTATGCATGTTTATGCAATATATGTAAATATATATGTACACACATAAATATTCATTCTAGTCCTCTCCTTTCTGTGTTGCTTCTTTCCCTTTTCTGTCTCCATATCTGTGCCTCTATCTCATGCTTCTCTCTCTCTCTCTCTCTCTCTCTCACACACACACACACACACACAAATGCACACAAATGCACATGCACACAAATCTATCTATCTGCCTATCTATGAGTGAATAACAAGCAAAATAACTAGAGTGAGGTTGACATAGAAATCCCTGTCTTCCAAATCTTGCTAAACCAACATGGCTAGAATACTGTTACTCTGACTTACAGAAGAGGACAATGAGGCTCAGGAAGAGTTGTCCATGGTAACTTAAGAGGCGCTGAGGTCATAGCGTCCACTGTATTCCATTTTATGTGCTATAGAGGAAATAGGAAATACTAAGAATTCTGTACTCTCAAAACGGAGGGAAAGCTATCAGACTATCAGACATCTCAGAGAGACCAGGGGAAGATTCGGCTTCTCTTCATCAGGAGGGTGGTGGATGTCACCATTAGTGTCCCTGTAAAAGGAAAGCTGGCATGCCATGCTTTTTTTCCTTTTTGTCTTGCCTGTAGTTCATTGTCTTTCTTTTGTTCACTCTCAGAAGCAATAATCCCAATGGAAAAACTCTTTCCTCTTTGATCCGTCTTGAGAAATCAATTTGGGATTTCTAAGTCAGAGAAGAGGGTATGGATGGGAGAAAACTCAAGTCTTAGAGCTTTATTAGATTTTTATCACCAAGACTGCAACCGTTAAAACTATCTTGCCTGTCTATCTTTTTCAATCGCTTTGAAACAGACTTAAATATCTTTTTTTGCACAAACTTATTTCAGACCTCACACCTGTACAGGAGGAGGAGAAGGATGAGGAGCGAAGGAGAAGAAATGGGGGGCAAACTGGAGAAAGGGAGGAAAGGGGAGAAAAAAATGAGAAGGAGAACATGAAAGAAGCCATTTATACTTGAAGAACTTATTTTTAAAAGATGCCCTGGTTATTTTTTCTGCTATAATGTACCATCTTGGAATTGTCATCCTTTTTAGCAAAAGGGATTCAAGGATATGGTGTACTATAGAACATAAATCTCATGCTTTTATCTGTGGAATTTAATGACAAATGTGTGAGAAGTGGATGAAGAGCCCACACCTTTTATAACTTAGGAAACTGCAGCCAGTTTTATGCTAAAAACATCCTTCTTCAGAATGGACAACTTTGCTATAGTTTAGGAGAAAGAAAATCCAAAGAGTAAAGATAAAGGGCTTGTTTATCTGAGTTTCAGTAGTTGAGATTTCCTAATTGGTCTATTTAGGCTTGCTCAGCATATAGAATGTTAGCTAACCTACCAAGAGAGAAAAACAAAACATCTGATTAAATTTAATTATCCATTCAAAAGAGAACAGTCCACAAGTTTCAAAGAAAATATGTGTGTTAAATGTATTTGCACTATTTAGCAAGCATTTTTCTAAGTAAACTCTAACTGATTTTAAGTCTCACGTTCTACTATTCTTTCATATCATTTCTGAGTCTAAAAACTTGTCCTGGACCACAGAGTAGGAAGACAGTGCTTGAAGGCGAGTCCTAAATGCCCCACGTACCAGGAGACCCAGCCAGAAAGAACATATTTCTTGACTGCTTCTCAAAATGAAAATGGTTTTATGTTGGGACAAGGCTTATACTCCACCAGCAAGCAGAGTTGGGGACAGGAGAAGAAATTCTGAAGTAGCCAGTTGCTAGGTAAGGCACACAGTTCCAGGCAGGTTAACATTTTAGAAATGTGAAGCAGCCCTGAGGCCCGAGGAAGCACTAAGGTTGGGGGGAGGGGCGCTGGGCTGCAGCGGCAGTGAGAAGGCTCAGTGAACAGAGAGAGGCTTCAGTGTGGTCCCTTGTCCGTTCTAACAGAGGGCATAGTGATGGTTGCCAGGGGGGGATGGGTGGGGGGCAGGGGAGAAGGTGAAGTGGTGGTTATAGTCAATAACATTGTGGTAAGTTTGGTGAAAGATGGTTACTAGAATTAGTGGGGTGACCACATTGTAAGGTATACAAAATGTACACCTGAAACTAATGTAACTAATGTAATATTGTATGTTAACTAAATTAAAAATGAAAATTAAAAAAAATGAAAGATCTATATGATGATTATGTTCGTACTTTGGCTTTACAGAAACCCACTTCACCGTCCAATTGGAAAGTGAGGCTTTTCTGATTTGAGTATATTGGCAAAGCCGAAAGAGGGGCCCCTGGCTCCAGAGCCTTTTAAGAGATAATCACCTTTCCTCCAAAAGAGCCTATGTTATCTGGCTCCTCTGACTCAGCTTGACTTCTGAGTGAAATTTCATGAGGCGTAAGTTCCTGCCTGATTCCCCAGGAGGAGTCCCAGAATGCCCTACCACAGTGGCAATGCCTCACTAACCAGTGAGCATGGAAGGTCCCCTCAAATAAGCCTCATGAAAGCCTCCCAGGGTACAGAGGGGAGGGGACTCTTCTCCCTAGAACCCAGCTTACCTTTGCTCCACTCTTAGCTTCTGATTCTAATTCCAGGGAACATTTGAGAATCCCGGATGAAAGATACAAAAAGATTTTCAGTTTAACATGTTAATGTAAAAAATTACATTTACCATGTTTCTTCTTAAATGCCACTGAAATGGAAGTAAAATATATGACTGTCTAACCACTATGCGCACACCTGAAACCAATGCAAAATAATGCTGAATGTAAACTGTAATTGAAAGTAACATTTAAAAAAGAAACAGCTCTATAAACATATGTGTGAACTGACTCAGCTAGCTTGATGCAGAATTCTGTTTTCAAGGTTATGCTTCCTTTAGATTTAAATAGGCCTTGACCATATGGATCCCTGACATGTGTCCCCACTGTATTGATTATTCTACATTGATACAAAAAATGTAATTGTATGCTAATTGTAAAAATCATAATTTATTTAGTACCTACTATATGCCATTTCCTGTACCATGTCCAAACTCAGTGTCTCAGGTAACTTTCGGAAGAACTGAGTCTCAGAAAGTGTGCGCAACTTACTTTAATTGGTATTGAGATGATACTGACTAGAAATTTGGAAGCAACTCCCAGAATAAATAGCAAAACAAATTTAAGATGGCTATCTCTGAGAGCAGGAATTAGGAGTAGGTAAGGGAGTGTATCAGTAATCATTTGCTGTATAATAGACCACCCTATAACTTAGAGGCTTGAGAAAAAAACCAACCATAATTTTCTCTTGAATCTTCAGTCTGGGCAGGGCTTGATGGGAACAGCCCCCACTTCTTGCAGCATCAGCTGGGCTGGCTTAAATGGGGGTTGGCAGATTCACAGTTGTGGCAAATTTGGAAAAATGGGGAAAGTGGAAAATTTTGGAACATGCATTTATGTGTGTGCTGTTTATTTATGTGTGTGTTTATTTACATTTAACCAGGAATATTTGCTTTTCATTCAACATCTGATTGTTCAAAGTGGGATTGCATGACTAGAAATGACAATCACATTCCAGGGCTAATGTCAGCCTGTCCTAGACAATCCCTACCTTGAATTCGTAACTATAAAAGGATTGCATCTGTTGTAGATAAATAAAGAACACATGTGAAATTGAATATCAAAGCCAAGTGCAGCGGTACTGCATGTTCACCTTTCAATGATACATCCAAACAGGTGCTAGCAGAGCTGAGACTATGAACATCAATCAGCAGGACTCATAGCTGAGCCCCCAGGATCCCTGACACCAGCATGACAGACAGACAAGCTTCTGCAGCTGTCAGAAAATCTGGTGCTTGAAGCTGCATTCCATGACTTTTCGCTGATTGACAGGTCTCTTTGAGATGCCCTGGGATTTTGTTACCACCTGGCATTGTTCCATATCCCTTACCTTCTGAGTGTTTTATGATGATTAACTGGTTAAACTGCAGAAGAGCGGCTTAGAGTAGGCAGGAGCAAGTAGCAATCATTTCCTTTCAGCTAGAGACAGAGAAGTACTCAAGCATTGGAAGTTAAATGACTCATACAAGATCGTAATGTCCCAGATTCTGATGCCAGATCATATGTTCAATTATTAACATTATTGAACAGTTTGATGTGCTGGAAACATTGAATTTAGAGGAATAAGTAAGACAGAAGACTGCCCTGTTGAGCTCCCAGACTTACAGAGGAAGCACATATACGCTCAAATGTTGAGAGGATAGAGGAGAGGTATATGACAAGCCCAGTGAAAATACAGCAATCTCACTGTGCTTTTTATATGCCCTTTTACATGAACACAGGACTCAAGGAGGCAGAGTCTGCCTTCAGTTTTCAAACATCAGTGCGAATTTGCCCAGTGGTGGCCATGTGTGTTGGTACAGGATAGAAGAGGAGGGAGGTGGGCAGCTTCCGGTCTAGAATGCTTGGGAAGCATTGTACAAAAAAGCACAGGGATGTGATATAGCACTTTCTCATGTCTACATTTTCTGGACCAAAAAGTGAGCTGTGTAACTGGGCAATATAGTGCTTATAATTTGCATTTGCTGAACCACACGGGCTTGACCACAGTCACCTTAAAGTGTTTAGAGAATGGGAACACTAAGTAAATATGTACAACAACTTATTAGAAATGAGTATGTCACCTTTAAAAGGCATGATTGCCTTTTTGCCGAAAGCTTATCCTGAGCAAGAAGAGAAAAATAAATTGAGAAAATTCAATGCTGAGAGGCACAGCCAAGAGGGCCAGATGAAGGGTCATGTTAGGCTTCTGCTCTTCAGGTCACAGTGTGTGGGAAGTCCTTGGAACAGATAAATGTTAAAAATTGGACATGGCCAAGTATTTCTCAATCATTCTCTCCTTTTCTCCTAGCACATCCAACTTGCTCTGGCCTGGAAACAATCAAACCCACAAATCAAATCTATTCCTTGCTTTTAGCAAATGAACTTCTGTACTTTCACTGCTAAATTCCTAATCTCAGTAGTGTTTGCCTTCTTCCTCTACTCATTTTTGTCTTAATCCATTGTAATCTAGCCAGCTGCCCTCCTCTCTCTTTCTTCCCTGACCCTCAACACTCATGCACGTTGTATCAGTTATCCATTGATACATGGATATCCATTTATCCATCAGTTATCCATTGTCATATGATAAAGTCCCAACGTGGTAAAATAAGACAAACACAATGTATTGTTTATCATCATTTGTAGGTCAGGAATGGGGACAGGGCTCAGTGTGGTGGTTGTTCTGTTCTCTGTGGCGCTGACTGGGGTCACCTGGGTGGCTACCATCAGCTAAGAGTGAGGTGGAACTGGAACATCCAAGAAGGACTCTCCTCACTTCGGGTCTGCCTTTGGGGGTTCTCTCGTCATTCACTAGTTCACCCTTGACTTCCCGAGAGCATGGAGGCTGGGATCCAAAAGATAAGAAGCAGAAGCCACACCTGTTCTCTTAAGGCCTGGGTTTGGAAGTCCCCAAAATGATACTTCCATTGCATTCAATTGATCAAAGTAAGACAAAACTGTGGCCTTTACCCCTTGGCACAAGGAGTGGCATTTGCTTGCAAGGAGGGGAGGAACTGTTTGTTGGCAGCTGTCGGGAGACCCCTGAACACGTGGCCTCCAACATAGCCACACTCAGCATCCCGCAGGGCGTGCTTCCCAGCAAATGACAGATCTCTCCTCCCAGACTCTATCCAAGGAGATTAGTTTATCCACGTTGTATTAGTTTCCTAGGGATCCTATAAGCAAGCATTGCGCACTGGGTGTTGTAAACCCTAAATTTATTTTCTTGCAGGTCTGGGAGCTAGAAGTCCAAAGCCAGGGGTCTGGTGGGATTGGTGCTCTGGGGGCTCTGTGGGAGAACATATCCCACAACTCTCTCCTGGCTCCTGGTGGTTGCCAGCCAGCCTTGGCATCGTCTGGATGGTGGATGCATCTCTCCAGCCTCTGCTTCTGTCTTCACAGTGCCTTTTCCTTGTGTCTCTGTGCCCTAGTTTTCTTCTTATAAAAACAGCAGTCACATTGGATTAGGTCTCACCCCAAGGACCTCATCTTTACCTTGATTAGATTTCCAAAGACCCTGTTTCCAAATAAGGTCACATTCGGAGTTCCTGGGATTTAGGGCTTCAACATGCCTTTGGGGGCCATAAAGTGACCCATCTAGCATGTCACTAAGAGAAGTGGCACCAGGCTGCTAACAGCAGCAGCAAGTGAAACTGGAACACTGCCAGCTGCTGCAAGGTCTAAAATCCTGAAACTCCTTCTTTTCGAATGTACTCCTGGGAATCGAGAATGTGGTGTCTCATCTTATGTTTCATAGCTCCTAGCTTGCGCTAAACAAATGACAGGCATCCATTGCTTGTAGCTGCTTTTGGTTAAGTGACCTAAGCTCATGTGTAATGAGGAGAATGAGGTCATCGCCACCACAGCTGCACAAATACCCACAGAAAAATCCTCCACAGTTGCAATTGCCTGACAGGGAGCTGTCAGGAGCTCTCAGTTCCGAAGTGCACCATGGGTTCTGAAACGGCAGCCACGGCCTCGATGTCCCACATTATCCAAATGGTATTAGTCGTGTCAGTACTTTACAGCCGTATGTTGATCTCAGGCTCAAGCTCCCTGACTGTTCTGAGGGCTCAGATAATGCACAAACATTTTCAAATGTTCTTTTTCTCCACTTTATCTAGGATGTAGTGTGCACTCATTTGTTGCAAATGTTGCAAACTGCAAAAATGTCTACAAAATAAAACAATTCCACACGATTCAGCTACCTAAATGTCACCTGATTTAACTTTTGGGACATTTCCCTCTAGATGGGAGACACGGTAGTTTTACTTCCTATTTAGCTAAAATAGACTGGGCTGGGGCCAGCATACTATAGTCTGCCGGCCAAACCTGGCTCACCATCTGCTTTCGTAAAAGCATTTTTACAAATTTATGAAAATTGTAAGTGCGGGTGAAAAAGGGACGAAAGCCTGACAAGCCCAGGGGAGGCCAGCATGGCAGGCCTTTCTCACTCAGAGACCTCGAGTGACCACATAGGAAAGTCTGCAGTGAACACCTTCAAACTAAGAGCAAGCCGTGGCAGGTAGCGTGTCCTAGGCCAGTGTCACCCTTGACAAAGGTCCATCTTTACACAGGTGAGCCTGTCTATTGTCTTTTTGCACCTTCGATAACATGCCTTTGGAATGTCCAGGTAATTTCCTTTTCTACACCCCTCACTGCACCAGAGCAGAGACCACAAAACCCATTATTGGTATTGTTATCATGTTAATGATTAACTTGGAACTCCCCTGTACCCACCAGTGTGGAAGAAGTACGTGTCCATTTGTTTTACTTATTATCCAACCCCAGAGACTTCCCCTCTTTGCTTTCTCCTCCCGAATCTGTCACCAATGGGTGCCATGTAACCTCTTAAGCCTCCTCCTTTGATTGTGATGTATGAAATAAGGTGCGAAAATTGCCATTCTTTGGAGCACTTCTTCAGTCCGTTGAGATTTCGCTTCCCGGTTTAGTCTTCAATTCAACTTGTAATCTCATACAAATTCTTACAAGTTTGGCCATTTCTTACATTAACATGAAGTCTTATTGGAATGCAGCAGCATCCGTTTGCTTATGTATTGCCTGTACCTGTTTTCAACCCACAATGGCAGAGTTGAGTAGAGGTGACAACAACTGATATCCCACACAGCTTCAGATATTTGCTAAATGGCCCTGTCAGGAGAAGTTCGCTGACCCCTGGACTGAAATGTTAGTTCCCATCAGAAAACAGTCCCTGCGCCTTTTGCTAATCTCTGTTTCCTGAAGTCTGTACACGGTGTCTGACATGAAGTGGGTGATAGTGTATTTGTCAGCTGCTTGATGCTGTACTTACAACACTGACCCTGTTTGTCAACTAACATTGTATCGAAGACACCTCTGACTTCCACTCCGCAGCCGGTGCAACCATCTTACTGTTTTACGGAATCCTGGTAGGTGAGGGCAAAGGGAAACGTCAATATTAACATTGAAAATGTACCAAGTAAGCACTTTGCCAACATTTATATTATAATCTTCACAACGATGTTAGGTAAAAATTATTATCTTATTGTTACATTTGGGGAAACAGAGTTAAATGGTGGCTAAGTAATTTGCATACATTTACATTCTCCTATATTTAGACATTTTGTACCATTCAGGTTACCACCGTTTAAAGAAGACGGTGGAGAATGTGACCACACCACACAGCAGGTGTCTGTCCGTCGTGAACGCATGTCTATAAGCGGAGTCCCAGAAGTTGTTATAGTGTCAAATCCCTGAGACTGCCAGATTATTTTTCAAAGGTACATATAAATCACATGATTTTTTTTGAGAAATGCCTTTGTGAATTTCACCTAGTTGGTTTGTATGCTACACACACAGAATGTCAGAATTATTCATCTGAATCTCTGGGGTGGAACCTGAGAATCAGCAGTTTTAGTCATTTTCCAGTTGATGGTGACGACCAAGGACCATTAGTGTCTGAAGAACCCTGTTTTTATCTGACATTCGAACAGCCTGGTATTTAGAAGTGTAAGCTATTAATCTGCCAGTAAGATAAATAAGAAAGAATTTGCATTTAAAAGTAAGTGCATCTTGAAATTACGTGGCTGTTGCCCAGTGGTTTCCACAAAACCATTTTCCTGTAACACAACGTATTGAAACAAGCTCGCAGCCAGCCTCCTACCTTGGAGAAACAGCTATATTCAGAGCAGACTTTTAGCTCAAAAAGACTCAATAAAGTAAGTAATAACTAAACACTATTCAATCCCAGTGACTTTAGCAAATAAATACTCTTTTATTTTTCATTCTGAAAAAAACCCTCACTATTATTGACTATCTTTTATCTTGATTTTCATGTGAAATTGGGTTTGTTAAGAGTAGAGAGAGGGAAATGACAGGTTTAAAATTTCACGTTTTTAGGTCCCAGACCTAACGCAGCGTGATGGACAGACCGCGTGGAGGAGTCCAGGCAAGAGCATGGATGGCCCAGAGAAGCTGTAGGATCAGGATGCTGTTCTTGGCTCACTGCTGGTGCTGCTCTCTAGGGCTAACAGATTATCCATGCAGCCGTCCCCACCTCGCTCAATTCCTAGCCTAGGCCGACCTCCACCAGGTGCGGAAGTGGGTGGCGCAGGAGGAACGCAGGCTCCGGTCTGTGGCTCCCTGCTGACGTGGTACGTTACTTATCCTCTCTGGGTTAAGGCTATTTCAGTGTTTTACGTGGAGGCTGTGGGAGGTGAGGTAACTCACAATTCCTCAAACACAGCAAGGCATCCACCGATGTGAAATGATTCTTTGGAGCTAGAGTGGCATAGATGTGGCGGATTCAGTACTGCTCAGCATACTGCTTGTTGTAGACAGGATGGTTTCAAGAACTCAAGCAGTTGTACACCCTCTACCTAGTTCACGGGCAGTTTTACCACTGAACCAGAGTGAAACTTCTTCTCACTCCCGGTGTCACGGGCCAACAGAAGAAGGGCACTTTACCTGGGACATTTCCCTTGGCCTGGTGTGCGGGAATGCACCTCTCTGCTACTGTGTTTCTTGTCCAGATGTCTTGCCCAGATCTTTCTGTGTCTCTCACTGCTGACCTGTTTTTCATTGTTAATAATCAGAACTAAAACCAACTCTTGGGATCCAAAAAGTCATAAGTAAAACCAGGATTAGAACACCATTATTTGAAACAGTAAATGTCGGTGTTGCCTTTATTTTGAATCTTTTTCAGACACTCTCCCGGTACCTGCGCACTCATCCACTCTCTTCTGGCTTCACTTCTTCATTCCTCAAAGGTTTCTTTTTGTTGACTCCTGAAATTCTCTACCTGAGGGCTACTTTCTGGCTAGCAGAGCTCACTCATTTCTGGGGTGTTAATGCTGGCGACAGCAGCTCTCAGCCTATCCTGGAGGGGGACTCCGTGGGAGAACACCCCAGGTTCCTTGATTTCGGGGGGATCGTGCTGAGGTACGCTGACACCGTCTCTGAGTCCCCCCAACAGGACTGAGGTCTAGTTTCCCAGCCCAGACCCCTGCTGAACAAGGTAACCACTCTGGGTTTCCTTCTCTTTCCTACTTTCCTTCCTATGTATGATCCGTGTGTTTCCTGGGATCATACATAACTCTAAACATTTGCCCTTGAATCGTTGTCTCAGGGTCGGATTTAGGAGAGAACCCACATCAAGAGAAGAGCTGCTGGTGGAGTTGGACCAGAGACTCACAGTCTCTTGGAAGGCCCACTACCCTCTATTTGTGGTAGAGGGTATTCTAGCCAGTCTTGGTTCTGTTGTCTTTATTCTCTCTTCAGGCCATGGCTCCAAGGCACAGGACAGGCACCCAATTAATGTTTACTGAGTTAATACCCAAGGCATCAACAGCAAGCATCATGATCGTAGATGTTATTTGTTAAGAAGTATTCATGTGCCAGATAATGCACTCAGTATTTTTTCGTGTTAATCCACTAAAACCCCATCAGCTTTAAATGCAATTCTGTTATTATCCTCATTTTAGAAAATGAGAAAATGATGGTTTGATTGACGTAAGTGATGGAACGAGATGCATCTGGCTTCAGCCACAGTCTTAGCCGCTGCACTCTGCTAGCATTTCAACCTGTGGAGCACAACTCGGTTGTTGGTCATTGTCAACTGAGAAGAGGAGACATGGCAGGAACAGGGGCTGCAACTGAACTTTCTTCTCCCATCAGCCAGGGGAGTTTGGGACTCTTTATAGCCAACAGAAAATAGTATGGTTTGGAAGCATTTTCTTGGACATTGGCGTCTGATCATCTTGTCCTCTGAGAGTTGCCCCAAGAGACACTGAAGAAAACCAGTCTCCCATCCCCTTCCCCATTTGGAAAGCCACAAGGCTGTGTGATAATCTCTGTGTGGACAGAGACTTGAAGAAGCACCTGGTCATCAAGAACTCAGGATACTTGGTCTAGTTCTAACATCATTACCAAGCAGCTGTTTGAGCTTGAGTAAATTACATGATCTTTGTTTTTTTTCATCATTCTATATTGAGTAGATTGAAGGAATTAATGCAGTTTTTTCCAATTACAGTTGACATGCAGTACAATAGTTTCAGGTGTACAATATAGTGTTGGGATACTTGTATGACTTATAAAGTGATTGTTCCGATAAGTCGAGTACCCATCTGACATCATATGCGGTTACTGGCTACATTCCCTAGGCTGTACTTTATATCTCTGTGACTGTTTTAGTAGCTGGAAATTTGTACTTATTAATTGCTTCCCCTTTTCCACTGACCGCCCCAGTCCCTCCCCATCTGGCAACCATCAGTTTGTTCTATCAGTGAGTTTGTTACTTCATTAATTTTTGTAGATCCACATATAAGTGAAATCACATGGTATTCGTCTTTTTCTACTGACTTATTTCACTTAGCACAATACCTTCTAGGTCCATCTGTGACAAGGTTTCATTCTTTTTATGGCTGAGTAATATTCCATTATGTATACATACCACATCTTCTTTATCCATTTGTCTATCGTTGGACACTCAGGTTGTTTCCGTATCTTGTCTATTGTAAATAAGGCTGCAATGAACATAGTAGTCCAGATTTTTTATGACTTTTCGAGTCCACAACCATTCCTCATCAAGACTCATGTGGAGAATTATTTCTTCCACGCCTATTTCTCTAGGTACTGGAGACACATGGGTGATTTTTCTTCCCTCTGGACCTTGCTATAGCCCTTGGCATGGTTTCATATAATTGCCAATCTACAGCTTTATGGAATATTACCATTGAACAATGCAGTGTTCCAACTATTGCAAACTGTCTGTGATTCCCTGATCATCCCACTCCATTTTATGCATCTTTGTTGCAGCATTTTAAACCATTCTGATCTCAATTGTAATTTGTATGAGCCTCTTTTCCTAACTGTGCTTACTGTCAAAGTTGGGCAAAGTTCGTCACCCTTGGTTCAATGTTTATCTGTGTCTGGCTAGTAGTGGAGACCAATACTGGTCCCTTGAATTCTATTGAGCAACACCAACCTGTCCTTTCCTCATCATCTTACAAACCTGCAGGTTCCTTTATTCAGTGCAGACAATGGCATTGCTGTGGTCAACTTCTGAAACAAGCCCCATTCTCACTATCATGTCACCTGGGAAAAAACCCAAACAATTAATAGATTCTAGTCTTATGGGTAAGAGCTCCTCCTAAGGGTTCTGAGTGGCATGTGGGAGGGAGATTAAGATGACAAGTTCAAAAGACCTGGGATTGAATCCAGGCTCTTAATACTTGAGAGTTGTTTGCTCTATAAAATTTCTCTGAGCCTGTACCCCGTCGTTGTCAACATGAGAATGATAATTGCTATTGCCGAGGATTCCTAGAGGGATTAAATTAGATACTATGTAGTGAGTGCTTATCACTGTGGTTGGTACATAATAATTGCCTGATAAATAATGTATAGGATTATTGCTTTTGTTGCTACTGCCACTACCACTACCACTACTACTACTACGAAGTATTGAATATAATTCTAAAACGCAAGTCTCAGCCTGTACTTGTTGCCTCAGTAACTGAAAGTATGTTAGGGGGACGGTCTGACTCAGAAACAAAGGCTCTATGCCCGGAGAAACAATAATGACAATGCACATCTCAGATTAGCTTTGACTGATGGACAGGGGAAGAAGAAATCATATTTTTACAAACATGAACACATAAAGTTAGTTAACTCATGTTCCCAAAGAACCTTAGTGTTATCTTGTTTGGTTTAGGAAATGCAATCAGCTGGCCGAGGCAGATTTCATTATGGCTGTTCATTTTGATGCAGATTGGGAAAGGAGGGGAGAAAGGGGAAGGAGAGAGGGAACATGATAACTGTCCTGCAGCTTGTACCACGCAGGATGCAGATTTACAAATGCAGCAACAGCCACATTGCTGTGCCTCGTGCTGAGCAGCAAATACAGCAGCAGCACCGCAGGTAGATAAATGCACAGGCACACACATGCGCCCTACATCTTATTTGACACAAGGGAAATAAAGAACTCCCCAGAGCTTCAGAGACATGGACAACTTCATCAAAGAACCCAAGGGTAAAATGGAAATTTCAATTTTCGGTGCGTGACTTGTTTGTTCAGCCTCACCAAGTCCATTTTCCTCCGTGACTGATCCCATTTTCAGATAGAATCATCACATGTCCAAATGCAATTGCCTAAATTGAATACGTGTGACTCACAGCCGCATTTACATAGTATTTTTTCAACTCCAGAGACGAAGCCAGTGACTTTGTCATCTTCGTAGGGACTCAGCCAGCCTCCCTCAAACACCCAGGCTGCGTGTGTGCTCATGAAGAAATAAAATCACTGCCCGCCTGTGCCACTGACACACAGGACTAGGGAAAGGTGCAAAAAACTACAGAGATGGGGGCACATGGCTCGCAGGCTGTTAAAACTATTGATTTCCGGGTGTTAGCAACCTGAACCATTTCCTTTGACTCCTTTACCTTCAGTTATTCTGTACGCTGATGTCAGAGTTATTTCCCCAAAGCGCAGTTCAGGTCTAGCGCTATTCAGGCCAAAAGTCATCTCGAGCATTTGGACTCTCACGAAGTGATTTCCAGAGAAGATGGCATTTGGGCTGGCTCCTATAGGACTGGATTTCTGTAGGGTGGGGCCCTGGCGGAGGTAATGCAGAGGAAGGGAAACCATCTCAACATGCAGGGCAGAAGGGGTCGGGGGAGTAGGAAATAATTCTACATTGTTGAAGCATGAAGTCTCTCTATTCAAGCTAATGCTGCGGCGCTAACAGATTTACCTTGTGAGGTCCTTGAATTAGATCAGGTTAGAGATAGATAATAGATGGTCGATAGATGGACAAATTGAACTAGATTTAAAGGAGGAGGGGGAAGTAGAGGGGGGGAAGAGGGAGGGAGGAAGAGAGAGGCACAGATAGTGATGGAGGGTGGTAGAGAGATGTAATGAAAGAAGTAAGAAAATTAAATTTTTTTTTAAATGTAAAACTCATTTGTACACAAATAAGCCCAAGATCATGAAGAACATCTGAGACGACTTGGACACTCAGCGCTTTGCACTTTCCTCTGTCTTCTACAAGTGAGACAGTTATTTATGGTTCCTGAAAACTGGTTTATAGTGGAAAGGACAGACGTTTCTGAATTGTGTCCTTTCATATTTCCTAACCTACCTTTGTAACCACTACAAAGGTAAAAAGGAATGGGAAATTTTTTTAGCACAATGCAAGAAATTATTGTATGTGAATTCAAACAAGCATTCAGGTGCCTGCCTAGATTCTGTCAAACAGTTTTCCAGGGTCACTCTGTCCCCTGTTGCTCTCTAAAGCTCTGCCCATCCGCACCTACATGTTCTAGTCCCTGCCTAGTACTCCAGCCGCAGTCAACTTCACCTCTTACGGC
>PVKU01000131.1:501605-552924 GCA_004027475.1 Anoura caudifer | reverse complement strand
TTAGACCCCGTCTAGCTCATAGTGCTATCAATTACCTCCACTATTTTAAGTTATTATTCTTTCGTATACATGCCTATTAGGTGTTTTGTAGATAATGATAACAGATTTGTAAAATGTTGTGGAAAGGCAAAAGGCCTTGACTAAATATCAAAACACTGAAGAAGAGCAAATATGGAAGTCTCACCACTGCCACCAAGACTTGCTATAAGACTATAGTAATCAGAACTGCACTGTTGATTGAACAGCTATGTAGATCAATGGAACAGAATGCTATGCCTGGAAATAGACTCACGCAAATATAGCCAACTGTAGATACTCTGTCCTCACGTAGGTAGAGCCTAGCTCCCCACTCCTGAAGTGTGAGCCGAGTGTGTTAACTCCTCCAGGGAAAATGGAAACAGGAAAAAAAAAATAGAATAACTTGACTGTGGATAAACCTGACCAACCCTATGTCAGCCAGGAGGTCAAGGTCAACATCAACAGTAAGTCAGGTTGGTAGTATGTAGATTTGGTACGAAATGGTGAACATGGCACTTCACTTTGTGGTCTCCTCCCAAAACCCTTAACTGCAGTCTAATTATGAGGAAAATATTAGATAAATATCATTTGAAGGACACAGCAAAATACCTGATCATCAACATTCAGAACAGGTGAGGTCATCAAAAGCGAGGACAGTCTGAGAGACTGTGACAATCCAGAGGAGCTTCAGGAGATGAGACTACTTACATTTAATGTTCGATCCTTGATGAGATCCTGGAACAGAAAACGGACAGAGAAGACTAAGGAAATCTGAATAAAGCATGGGCTTTAGTTAAGAACATATCAATGCTACTTCATTCATTATTACAAATATTCCATATTAATATAAGATAATAATGGCAGAAACTAGTTGTGTATACAAGAACTCTATTTTTTGCAATAATTCTATGAAACTGTTCTAAAATACAATTTTTTTTTTTAAAAAAAAAGCAAACTCTGAGCTTGAATTTCTTGTCACCCAGGGGAAGGGCAGGCTCTGAATGAAACGGAATTTGATTTAAATAAATAATGAGACATTTTTTAAACCTCGGATGGTAGAACAAGGAACACAGCCTCTGCGCACATTTAGAAAAACAGATCAATCTGATTAAGAATTTTACAGGCAGTCGAGAACAGTTATAAGTACATGAATACCTAGCCAAAAGGACATCATGTCAGCTAAATTGATTGGCTGTTAAATGGAGGGTAGCTTGTGATTACATCTGTTCGACAGACTCCATTGTATCCACAGCATCAAAGCAGTGTTAGTGTGGGCTGTGAGCCAAGAAGGGGAAAGAGCAGCATTTCAGGGACCGGGTGCGCTGGTGGCATTCGTTAAAATCAAAAGCTGTCAGGCATCCTGAGTGATGAACTGGAAGAGGAAGCAATTGACATTTGCTCACATCTTTCAGGGGAAGCTGGATGCGTGAACAAGAAGAGTTTGAAGAAGATCTTCATTAGTGATGAATCAAAGCTTGCAGGGGAGGCTTTGATGCCCAGAGGCCCAAGAAAATACACGTGTCAAAATCAGAAGTGAAGCCCACGTTCCTTTTCTTCCCGCCTTGTTGGACATCAATCATCTCGCTCATGTAAAATTAATCTCACCGAGTCCATCTATCCTGTGTAGTGAGAAATTAAGACACAGCTGCAAATATGTGTGTAATCTAATAGAAGTGAGCCATGCCATTTCCCTTTAGAAACTGAGCAGGCAACCTGGTGAACACCCACCCTGTGAGCAACCCTTTGGCTTTGTGCAGGGGCTGGGAAAGAATACGAAGATGAATCTGCCTTGGATCCTGCCGTTGAGAGTATGCTTTTCAGAGACAGAAAAAACATGGAGAAAACTGACGTAGAACATCATGCCAAGGGAAAGATGCTGTGAAATATACTTGCGTTTATTGTGGGTTCAGGAGCTCTATTCTTACTTTGGAAGATTGCAGGGGAGGATGAGGGACAAGCTGATGAAAGACTATGTAGCCTTCCTGCTGGGTCTGAAGATATTGGTAGGGTTTGACTTCATGGGGTAGGCCATTCTAGGTATAAGAAGCAAGCTGGAAGACGACGTGGGGGCAGTGGAGAGTGGGGGTACATGGACAAATGTTCAGGGAAAACGAGCCATGTCTCTGTCCTTTTTGTTTGGGGCCACATCGACATGTATGTTATTCCATCCGTGTCCAGCCCACTTCCTGTGCTGCTTTGCCTTTTCCATTAGTTTTGTGATTCTGTGCTTCAATTTTGACATTTACTCTCTATCTTTGGGTTCACTAATTCTGTCCTCTGCTAAATGTCTCTTTCCACCCAACTCAACAGCTCTCAGTTACAGGGATTATCTTTTTTTTCAATTCTAGAATATCCCTTTGACTCCTTTTTGTAGACTCCAGATCTCAATCAAAACTCTTCATGTTTTCAGCTATTGAAAATATGTTTTCTCCAAATTATTTATGATGGCCTTTTAGGACTTCTCTGGTTACTCCTGAACCTTAGTTACCATATTTTCAGACCATAAGATGCACCCAGGTTTTAGAAGGGGGAAAATAGAAAAAAAATTTTGAAGCAAAAAAGTGTAGTAAAATATTTAATAACATAAATAACAACATTTCACCAATGTAAATGTAAGCAGAACTCAACAGCAGCATTAACAACCATTATTCCTCCCCAATTATTTGGTTTTGTGTGTGTGTGTTCTTCTTGCATGTCTTATACTTTTTTATACCTTTCTATTTATATATGTAGAATGTGAAACTGGGAGAGGTTTAAGAGCCTTGCACAATCCCAGTGTGAGGGGTTGTGGGATTCACACTCAGGACTTCCAACCTCAGGTAAAGGACTCTTTTTAGATCTCGCCCTCCAGGTCATGCAGTATGTTTGTGTGAAGGAAGAGCCACGCCATGTGCCCTCATACCCTGTAATGCCAGCTGATTATGGCTACCAATGTGAACAAATCAATCATTTGCTTAAAGATTTGAATAAAATTTGATAGATATATAAACAGCTAATAGGTAGATAGATAGAAATAGATAATAGATGTGGATGTGTGTGTATCTAAAAATATTCTAGGGCACAGGGTAGATTTTGAATAACTAAGGGGCCCCTACGTTCTCTTTGCCTCTGCTACCCGTAATCTGACCGTGGCTCGTGTTTTTGTATGGAGAGAAACAGAATACAGACATCGTGATCCTCCGGCACTGTGCGGATCCTCCTCTGCTGTAAAGGGAGCTGCTCCAGCCTGGTAACCCTCCAGTGAGGATGACGTACAGGCATAGCTAAGCAATAAATCATAAAATGATCTTCCAACAGATTCAACTGCAATTGTTTTTATCCACCCTCTTTTAAACAACTCTTTTAATGGCATCTCACTGTTTCTCCCTTAGGAAATTATTTCATTGTATAATTGCCCTTGCTTTGAGTGAAATTTTCTTAATGTCCAATTTAAATTGCAGCTTTTTTCAGTCTCAGGCCATTGCTCTCTATTACACTGCTATTAAGCACCTTAAGTAACTCCTCTGTCTTTTGAAAAGGATGACATTGGCTTGTGTGTTTCATTTGAAAAGGTGGCTTCATTCGTAGAGACTGAAAATTTTAAACACTTGAAAAACACTGGTGATAGTCCTGTTTTTTAAGACAAACTGGTGATTTTCCTGCGTCTATGTTTTTCATCGGCTTAGAAACAACTTATGGGACTGATACTTACGTACTTGGTGTTTCTTCCAAGGCCCCAGTAATTGAAAGGGAAGCACACTCATATTTCCTTAAGGAATTGTGACCCCCCCATAGTAGCTGAGCTCTTTTACACAAAAGGGGAGAACATATTTGTACAGACAGAGGTGCCTACTACTTACATGCTCAAGAAACCAGGAGAGGCAGCTGCAGTCCATACACAAGAGAAATAAAGCTGCATGAAGTTGGGGGGCCTCGTGCCTTACAGCAAGGCGAATGGGGTGGTTTCAAAGATATTAACACGCTGGAATCTTGGGGGAAACAGAGGAAGCAACACGGCCCTCGGTTGCTGGAGTGTTTTCTAGGGCCATTCCATATGGGACCGCTGGATCTTCTTAGGTAGAAACGTGATTCCAAATTTTATAATACGCTGCCCTATTTGGAGTTCCAGGGTCCCTATATCTGTGCCTCACTTTGTCCCTCCTCACTCTTGTCCTCCGTGTGTACCAGACACGGAAGGTGTGGGGCCCTAAGCCCGCAAAAAAATGGCCTTCCTGCAGCAGAATGGGCCTGGGCCGGGACATCACCACGAATGTCCGCTGGGTCTGTCTCTTGACATCCAGTTCCGGTGTTCACCCCTGTTCTGATTTATGTTTTCTCCTGTTTGTTCAGTGTCTGTCCTCTTTCCTCTCCTTCTATGCTAACACTGAGAGTAAAACAGAATAAAAAAAAAAAGCAGTAAACCAAAACAAATCAAATACCAACACAAGCATCCAAGCACCCCCTGAGCTTCTGCGGCCAGGGAGTTGGTTCTTAGGGTCTTAGAGAAAGCAGCCTCGTGCCCAGTAGAAGAATCAGATCTCTGTGAGGATATCAATCAGGAAATGATTTTCCTCTACAAGAGAAGCTTATTGGATGTCTCTCACCCCGACTGTGTGCGTAAAGTGCCGAACCCAACTCAAAGAGGGAGAAGCTCTCAGGCTGATATCACATAATAATGGCAAATCAGTTGTAGAGAAAAGTGGAGGTCGCAATACCCCACAGAAAGCACGTGATGAAGACTCGAATTTGAAACAAACACTAAAACTGAGAGCTATAGGAAAATAATCTCAAAGCCCTAAAGGGAACAATTTTCTTAGTAAAGAGGGTTTGGGGCAAATTCACATAGAAAAAAGCATAGATTTCTGATCTTCTGTAGAACAAGTGGCATCCGTAAGGGTACAGAAAACTATTTTTTTCTGAGTCATAATGGGTAAGTGTTCTCACCATTTTTTAAAACAAGGGGGAATAGGAAGTTAATATCAGATTTCACTGCGTATTGTGTATCGATACAGAATATACCGTGACGGAGACTTGGCCGCCTTCCCATGGTGCCTCCAAGTTCAGCTGTCTTCATTTGTTTTACCCTGACGGGCTATAGCAACTATGCCTCGCCATGCAGCTTACGAAAGGGCACTTAGATGCAGCAGTTTCTGCCTGAGAAGCAAAAACAAAAACCATGCCGCTAACGCTTTGCCAGGCACGCAGTGGAATTGCTGGATGTAAATCGCTGGCGCTCACTCCGATTCACCCCGCAATGCAGTGGGGGCAGCTCGGTGCCAGACCCCAACTCTCACTGTGTGCATCTCCAGTTTCTGAACGAAGAGCCTTTTCAAGTCTGGTCCATCCTACTTTTTGAGGCCCACACTTCTCTATAAACCATGGCTGAGACCATATTACCCTCCAGTCGAAAGTCTTCAGGAGCTCCCACTTGCCTGTTAACTCTGGCTTTTCAAGGTCATGCCCACCAGGCCCACTGTGAATTTCCAAGTACTCATCTTGTCCCTTCCTTCTAGATAGTCAGCTCCTACTCCGATCAGCCTGCATTATACTATTCAGGCTTCCGTATGCCTTTCCTTTTCCTTCGGGCATTTCTCTCGGCTGGCATTGTAACTCGCCCACCCCCGTGTCTGCATGGCCCAAATGTCATCCACGAGGGGTCACCAGGGGTCAAAAGCCTCACGGAGTTGCAACCAAAGCCAACTGCACCTTCTCTAAAAGCCTGCCTTTATGTGCATTTTTCACGTGAGGCCTGTGACTAATTTCCTTTGCTTTTAGTAATTTATGGATGAATATAATTAATTCTGAAAACTCCTTCAACATTAAGGATTTTGAAAACAAAAAGGCCCAGGAATATTGGCAGCGTGGCATTGCTTGCCAGGCTCCCACATGCTTGGAGGAAATCGTGTTCGCTCAGTCACTGGTGGAAGGTTGTCATAGCAGGAAGTAGAGGTGTGGTGTTACATTTTGATACATAGCGTGGCTGATATAGAAATGAACTAACCATATTTGTCCTCTTGTTTTAAGATGCTCTGATATAATCTTTTAAAAATATATGTTCTTCATAACCTTAGTCTTTTGATGTAGTCTGAGTGCGATAAAGGGATATTGGGTTCAATTAAGTTTGAGGAACTGTCCACATGACGTCTCCCTCTTGGAAATTCATGACATGAAGTGACAGATTAACGGCTTGGAGAGATCCGAAGGCTTTTAAAAAGATTGCTTAACCTTCATTAATTATGCCTCCCAATAATTATTGTCCATGGTCTTTTCCATATAACAACTGGAAGTACCCCCAGAAAGTAGCAGTCTTCCACAGTCTTCCTTAGAGGCCTTAGTAGGAGTCTTCCTCCTAAGTCTTCCATGGAAATAATTGAGAAACTACTATTCTAAGATACTACTTCGATGCCAAATCAAAACAATTTGTTTTAATGCCACCTTTAGGATGAGGCGTTTACAAAACTTTCTTTTTGGTCTGTAAGTGATCAAGTTGTCTGTGATGGCAAGTGCCAGGGCCAGGTGAGGGGTGCGCCTGCCCCCCTGTCCACAGCAGGTACCTGTGCACACGGAATGCAGGTTCACGGGAGGCTGGGAGTGTGAAAGCATCCATCACCCTCTGCTGCTGGCCCAGCAGAAGCAGAGCCTCAAGAGGCGTTTATGAGACCCAAAACCATCTCTGCTGCAGCGTTCTCTTCCCCAACTGTGTTTGCTGTGTCCTTCAACTATTTCTTTTCCAAAAAGATTTATTGATTGATTTTAGAGAGAGAGAAACGGAGAGGTAGAGGGGGGGAGAGACATTGGTTTGTTGTCCCACTTACTTATGCATTTATTAGTTGCTTCTTGTGAATA
Organism: Anoura caudifer; assembly: GCA_004027475.1. Lineage (NCBI taxonomy): Eukaryota > Metazoa > Chordata > Mammalia > Chiroptera > Phyllostomidae > Anoura > Anoura caudifer. The sequence continues at coordinate 546,081 of PVKU01000131.1, read as the reverse complement.
AATGACCAGAGATCGAACCTGCAACCTTGGCGTGTCAGGACGATGCTCTAACCAACTGAGCTACCCAACCAGGGCCTTCTGACTCCCTCTTGTAAAGCTGCTCGGCTCATATGCACCCCACTTATTTTGTTATGATGATTTATAACTTCATTCTAAATCCTCCAACCATGCTTGTAATTAATTACATAGTTTCATTTCCACAACATTTCGTAACACACTCTCCTACCCCCACCCCACATCCTGTGGAAGTATATTAAAACAATGAAATAATTCTGGCTGAGATTCACTGGTATCCTAGTTAGAACATTTGGTTCCAACTATCACAGAATAACCAAATGTATGATTAAATTTACAAGAGTAAATCTAAGTGCTTTTTAAAACTATTTGTACTTATTTTGAATGGTGCCACATAATTTGGATGTAATCAAATATGCAAAAATACTTGTTGAATAAGTGAAGGCAAAAGTCACTCATTCTTTATAGTCACACAGAGGTATAGAGGGTTATTAGGAATGACCGTATCTATGTATGTGCAGATGTGTATCCATACATCTCTGCATAAGCTGACGAAGAGAAATAGAAAATGTGATTGTGAAGAGATTATTAACCAACATGAAAAAGTGGAGTGCACTGAGAACAAACTCTCAAAATGCTTCGCTAATAAAACCATCTCTGTTCTACTGTCATAAATATTCTAATGTCAAAGACAGTAAACGTAAGATTTGGAATAATGCTGAATATCAACGTTTAGTGAAAGTAGAGGAGAAGGTTCAGCCTGAAATAGTATCCAAAAAGACTTACATAATTAAAGCCAAATGTCTAATCTCTTCCAGTCTCCCCCACCCCTCTCCCCTCTGAAATCTGCCAGTTGGTTCTGTGGATCCATGCCTCTGGTTTTATTTTGTCAGTGTGTTTTGTTCTAATTAGATTCTGCACATGAGTGAGCCAAAGAACATATACGCGTGTATGGATGGCTCATGGGCACAGAAAACAATGTGGTGAAGCCGGGGTGGGGGAGGGGGGCTGGGTGAAGCAGGGCAAAGTAGGGAAAAGTGAGGGACATCTGTAATCATGTCAACAATTTTTTTAAATAGCCAAATATCTAAGTATGAAAGTGTGTGACACATTTGGAGAAGCGTGGCCACAGAGAAAGCGGGCCCATCTTTACCACTAGCATGATGTATGTTTCAAATTGATGGGAAATGAGGCTCAGTGATTCTAGGAATCATGAAAGAGAAGATCAGCATTTCCCAGAATTCTATGAAAAGAAGATAAACATTCAGACTCATATTTGGATCTGTAAGTTTGGGAACCCTGCCAAGATCAGAGGGCTAAACGGAGAATGTATTTAAAAACAGGAACCTGTGTGGGTCAGCCCCCTCCCTGCATTAGGGGAAGGTGTTAGCGGGGCAAGCACATTGCTGCTGCTCAGTTACTCAGCTTATTGGTGTAATGGCTCAGTTAAAAAAAAAAAAAAGCAACATCCCCTTTTTGTAACATTTTTCATAGTTAGGGCTTATTTACATGGAGAAACCAGTACACTGAGATTTGGGAAAATGGGGCAGACTTCACAAGAAATGAAGCTAATGAGAGTCTGTGCAAAGGAAAAATGAAATGAGAGGATAAAACTAACAAATGGTGAGGTATATGTTATATGTTAGGTAGCGTTCTTAACGGGTTGCTCAACTCCATGTGCCGCTAAACAATATGAAAATAGAAAAATCTAATATAAAGAATGTGAAAATACGGAAAACAATGGGAACTACGCAGATTTACTTTGCAAATCCCTGGTATTGGTAATAACAGTTTTTAGGCAGAAAGTATAACGTACGAAACTACTAGTCACTGTACCGAAAAGGAAAGCGAAACTTTGGGGTTTTACGCCCCCATGAAACATCTGTCAGAGGGCCAAAGCTGACATTCAGAGTTCTGCCACTGTTTGTCAAGGCAATCTTCATTGCCGAATGTGCAGGAGAGGAAAGATTTGGGGATGAGACAGCCACAAGCCTCTTTTAAACATTTTCGCCCATGTTCTGACTCTTTGCGACTAAATCATTGCTATAGTTCACCTTGTTTTCAATTACATGAACAAATATTAGCACCTCTGAGTCAGTACTAGTGGCACTCGACATGCTAGGGCCCAATAGAATGGGTGGGATTAGACCACGCCTCCTCTAATTTCCCTTTGAACCAAGGAATCTTGTTTTCCAGGTAGACGGTGGAATGTGAGCAAAGGTGGAACAGAGTTGGGGACAGGGCTGCTGCCACCAAGGCACACAGCTGCCCCTGACTGGGGAAGCGTAGGAACATGCATCCAGTGGCCCTAAACCTAAAACGCTGGGGCACACTTCAAAAATGTGAAGTCAGTGAGTGGATGAAACAGATGCCGCCTCCCTCGCAAGGCCCTGTTGCGTGGGGACAAGGAACTACAGTTGGCTGCTTGCCAACCACATCTCCCGTGTGTGATTCCAGTCCACTTACAGGCACCTGGAGCATCTTCTTCGTGCCTTAGCCGTGGAATGGAGCTCGGAGAGGGAGACAGTGACACGTATGCACGCACAGACTGGAAGAGAGACTGGACCAAACTGGTGGTAAAAACATGACCTTCCTCCGTAAGGTCAGATAGTTTTATTTTGGTTAAACACTACAATACAGTAGATATCCATTAAAAAAAGAAAACTCTATAGTGTATATAAATTATTCCTTCCATTCATCAATTCTTTGCTTTTTCCATGACAGCTTTGGTACAATATGAGTTCAGTATATAATTTTTAAATAGTTTTAGCATCACAAACTCAACACAAAGTACAAAACTAATAATCCAAAGTGGGGAGAGTATGGTCTACACAGTGGTATTCAGTGGTAGGAGAAAACCTTACCTCGATGAACTCATGTCACTAGCTAAGCTATAAAGGCGTACCTAGCGGACATGACAGAAATATGCACCATTTACCAGCTAATGTGTGTATTAGTCTTTGTGTTGTTGTTTTTTTGTTTTTGTTTTTGTTTTTTTACAGAATACCAGCAGCAATCATTTGAGTGTTGAGTGACTACTTAAGTCCTCCGCCAGTTTTTCCCACTTTGCTCCTCTTCCCTTAAAGGCCGTGGGCGGTATCTGGAGACCCACCGCAGCCAGAGCGCTCAGAACTTGACCTGCCACCCAGCATCGCTCACGCTTGCACAGTTCGTCCTGCAGCTGGCCGACATCACGGGGACAGCGCTGGAGGGGCAGTGTGGGCCGATCAGCCTAAGGTTGTTCTGAGGGGTCGGCGGTGTGACGTTACAGTAAACAGGCAGTCCAGTGGCTGGGAGTGACCCTTGACCTGTCTGGTTAGGTAGCATGATTGGTTGTTGGTATGACTGCTGGGGCAGTCCTTGAGAACCTTGGGTCATTGGCACCTGTAGGGAGACACAAGAGAGAACCCTTCATGAAGAGGTTATTTTGGGGCATCTGATGAGCTGCTATGATGTCGTGAAACATATTCAAGCTTTTGGGCTCACCAATCTCAGCTCTACCGTTTATTAGCTGTTTCACACTGGGTACGTCACTGAACCTCTCTGATTCCCTGGACCAGGGGTGTCCACCCGTGGCTTGTGGGATGGCCGTAAACGTAGCCCAACACTAAAGCGTAAATTTGCTTAAAACCTTATGAGATATTTTTGTGATTACATGTTACAATGTATTTAATGTGTGGCCCAGAGACGCCCGAAGGTCGGACACCTGTGCCTAGACCATTCACGTAATGTCACCGATTTCACAGTGCCGCTGGGAAGATCGCGAGGGGGAAGTGCAATGCTCCGCGCACGTCTGGCAGGCAGTGAATGCGCAGAGGTGTTAGTTCCGAGCTTCTCTCCTCTCTCCCGCTACCGCCCAGGGGCAGCAAGCCCTCTGCATCCCCCACTCTGCCTTTCTCTGTTTGGGGAGCCATGCTCCTATCCTGGTTGGATGCCAACAAAGTGGCCTGTCGCCATGTGTAGCAAGAGGGGCTTTTGTCCCAGGCACCTGACTCAGTCTCAGTCTGCAGCTTTCGGGAACATCTAATAGGGAAGTGGAGGAAGAGGTTGATACCATGTGAATAAGGGTTGTTAGGGTGGGAGGGTTGAGGATAGATTCTTTAGGGCCGGAAGTACCTGGTTATCTGGAGCAGCTAAATGTAAAAAAATTAAAGCATTTCACTAACCCTTCATTCTGCTTCCAGGGTACTTCAGGCTGCAGATCACGAAAGGGCATAGAACACTTTTTAAATACCCAATATGGGTTTGGTCTGGAAAATGCAGTTGTTAGGCCCCATAAATGCCCTTTGAATGAATCTGAGATTCATTCTTACAGCTCTTATAACATAATTGTGGTGAAATGAATCTTATAACTGTGATAAAATAAAGTTTTCTTTCGGGGGGCATACAAAAATGAATGGGAGTTTGTTATGAGGGCTTTCTCCCAATAAGCAAAATTTCCACAGAACACCCAAAGGTCATCATGAACAGAAGTTTAGAATAAAGAATTTCTTGCAGTTTATATAGAACCACACTCAGCAGGGCATCCACAAGCCAGTAATGATAGAGGCGTGCATTTCCCATTTCCTAACTCTTCTGTTCTAATTCTTCTGTTACTACCTCGTCTCAAAGCCAACCATTGACAGTGTCTGTGCCCAGCGCCGCCCCCTACCCTGACATGGGGATGCACTTTATAACCCACGGTTTCCAAGCTGCCGACGTGCACCTGATATGAAGACATCGTTGGGTAGGAGACCATCACACTTTGCACCGGAGTTCCTGGTTGGTTGCTCATGACACCCTGACTCTGGGGCGGCTGCTGCACTCCCATGAGGCCTTGGAACCCCTGCTGACCAGACAAGACTGGCTGGTAACCTGCAAAGAAAAATCAACCTTTTGAACAGGTTGTACCAGGAAAAACACAAGTGGTATTTGGTGGGGATGAGAGCATCTGTTTACACGCCCACCCTCAGATCTTTCAATCTCCGTGTTATCCAATTGCTTATTTTGTATGGCTGCATTTTTTTTTTTTTTTTTTGCTTCTAAGAGGGGACAAGCAGGTGGCTCCAAACAATTGACTGGTATTTCCATCTTTGTGCAGATAGTCCAGTGAGCATGTTGTGGCGATGGTGAATTTTTCATGACGCAAACACAGGAGCCTCTGTTGACATCAGTTAACAGCTATAAATTGTATCTTTCCGATATGTCTTTTGCTTTGGTCTTGATGATATTCAGAGAATTCACAGATTATTAATTTTTTTAAACTTGACATATTCTCTCATTCTCTCACCTTTCTGTACAACCTCATTTCACCCGAAGGCCACCAAACAGCCTATTAACTTCACATGCTTTCCATTTTCTGTGTCCTCATGAACAAAACCATGCACTACCCTGACTGATTCAACATCCACGTCCTTAGACAAAAGGCTGTAAGTGCAAGTGAAGGGACAGCGTGATTTTGTTCTGCGAGACACACTCCAGGAAGCGACCATGGACCTATAACAGACGGCGCAGAGTGCCACGTTTCGAAAATGTATCTGTTCGCGTCCTTCTGCAGCGGGGGTCATTGGCTCGGTTTGTTTTCTTTCAGCGGGCCAACTTGTATTTGTTCTAGTTATTTTAATCACCACAAGTAGTTTAAAGTATTCTTTAAGTATGGCCGTGAACTATTCTTATAAATGTCGGAAAGAAAGTGATGATTTAGGTGAAATATATGGTGACAGGGAAACGAAACCAATTCACTTCCTGCCTGTCTGAAAAATAAGGTCCTTCCAGAGCCCAGGTTACTAACCACACCGCATACCTGGGGATAATCGTAGCTGTTCTCTTAATGCAATTGACTGAGGGGAATCTTTAAAGTCTTAGATTTTCTTTAACACAAACACTAAACCAAGTCTTACAACTAGATTTAAAACAAACTGAAACAAAAGGTAAAAAAAAAAATCTCCAATCAACACGCGTTGTTAATGCATTACCTGTGTTCTGAGTGTGTGTGAGGGTTCTACCTTTACAGTGAGGATGGTGACGAAGGGTACAGGTAGAGTACAGTCTTTACAGAGGACAGTAGTTTACCACCCTCGGCCACACAGCAAAGTATCTGCTCCCATCTTAGACATAGTGTGGAAACACGGCTCGCGAATAGTCACTGAGTTAGGAGATGAGCTGGCTTCATCGAAGAAGATGGAACAAGGGGTAGTCAGTGTGGGCACCGAGGGGGTGCGCTGGGGTGGGTGGAGCAAGTATAGAATGCAGAGAGTTACCCTTGACTTTCCTAATGTGTCCCTTGTGTTGTTACTGTTCAGGTCACTCACCTTGCTTCATTTCCATGGTTTTAATGTATTGGGTTATTTTGAATTTTTATGGAGACACCCCCTACGAAGAATACAATGAAGAGGAATGACCATCTCTCTACGAGCTACAGGGTAGCCCACAGGACGTAGTTACAGCCTTCCTGTAACAGGGTCTGCGGCTCTGTTCGAGACTAATAACATCAGCTCGAGGACTGCGTACCTGAAAATGTTTACAGTTTGTACAACAGAGAGAAGCCATCAGACTTGGGAACAAGAAGTGTGACCGAGGCCACGTCACAGTCCTCACTGCTTCCCAGAATGCCTCATAGATGCAGAAGCACTTTGGAGACATGTCTTTTAACATTAATTGCTGAAAAAAAAAAACATCGTTTCTACTATTTCCTATTGTCTAGGTCTTCCACTCTAATTCACTTATCTGCTGGCCCTAAAAAAAGTCTGTTGCTCTTTTATTATTTTATGTTTATATTATTCCTAGCCTCATCAAATTCACTGTAATAAGGATTGTTAAATGCATAAGGAAATAACTTGGTACAGTTGTAGAAAACTCCAGATCCACAATTTTCCTGACCATTTATTTCTATGGAAAGGGCAGGCAGTGGGAACTTATTCTGAAATCCATGTTGAGGTAATAGAAAATATATTTAATACAGCCTTATTTCCAGCCGAGGATTCAAAGCACAGGTTGAAAATGAAAGAAATGTCTTTTACATTTTTGACTCAAATTTGGCCACATGGTGAAAGCCCAGCTGCCCCCCAACCCCGGACCTTTGGGGGATACACACAGCTTCTTTGTGGACAAACAGCGGAGAGGACGGCAGGGGACAGAGGAGGTCAGGAGAGGCGCAGGGGCCTTGCTTCCAGCTATTATTTATGTATTCGCTTATGAATCCTTCCATCCCTTCCCAGAGTCTGTTCAAGAATAAATCGAGGAGGCTCGCGAGAGATTTACTGCTGTACTGGCTCTAGACCCAAATTGGAGTAAAGAGAAGATAAGTCTTACGATAGTAGAGATGTTAAGGCATATGACAAATGGAATGTCTTGGAAGGCCGAGGAGGCACACATCCTGTGATGTTCAAGGACAGGAAATGAATGGGGGGTGGTGCGGGCTCATCCCAGTAAAGGGGCGGAGCCTGTGGGAGCGCCACGCGCCTTTGCTGAGAGCAGAGGGACGGAGGCTGCAGCTCTCCCTCCCCAGGCCCCCTCGGCCTGGTGATTTGTGAACTTTAATATTCAGTTATGCACAGCAATGGGCCACCAGCTCTGCCTGGGGCTTCCCACCAGTAAACACACTCAAGGCAAATAAAGATTTATGTGGGGCGCGAATGACACTATCATTTCAAAATGAAAACTTAAGTATAAAGAGAGCCCAATTTATATTCATGAATCCCATTCATTGCTCAATTTGCTCTCCAGGCAAGCGATTTACACCTGGAATGGTTTAATTGGAGGTACCCATTTCTGTAAATTATGTTACAGAAGGTAGCTGGCAGAATGGTCCTTAAGAAAGGGAGGAGGCCCCCGTGTGGCTTGTGAATCTGAGCTCTGGTCCAGGAAGAGACGAATAGACATGTGACAGCAGTGACCTAAGGATGAACTGACAGCGTCTGCCTGGGACACCACACGCCCTAAGGCAGAGATGGTGGCGCTGGTGGTAACCTGCTTATCCCCTCTATTCCAAAGAGAAATGTGTTCCGGTTTGTCGATTCTCAGCTGTGGAATGATCGGTTTTTCATATTTATGGAGGATTAGCAAGATATGATACATCTTGGGAAACAGAGCAACAGTGTCTGCCCTGTAGGCATGCTATGGAGATCATGAAGACATTAGCTATTTTTATTATTTCTTTTCTAGTCAAGATTAATTCAATTGTCAAGTCACGTGCGTCATTTATTTTCTGGAAGTAAAAAGGTTAGGAGTGGACAAATGCCTCGTAGCAAATAAAAAAATGCATTCTGCTAAGACGGAGGAGTTATAAGATTTAAAATGTCTGGATCTTATAAATCTGAAAATGTAATAGTGTTTCTACTAAAATACAATAGTCACTGAACACTATTTGTAGTTTGAGTATAATTCATTAATATTCTGTCGAGGAATGTAAATGATTGAGGATTATAAACTGACATGATTGCAACTGACATTAAACTCATATTTGAATACCTGGTTATGGATCCAACATTTTGGAGATGAATGAAATGACAAAGTGGCAACCTGCCCTCTCAGGGTTTCGTTTCCCTGATTGCTGCTGGCAGCTGCGGAGGCTGAAGATGGGGAAGGTGCAGTTAAAGAGGGCAAGGGCCTGCGGAGCAAAGAACCGAGGAGGCAGACGGTTCTCACCGCCTCCCCTTCCCACCCGAGCAGCGTGAGTCCACGTGGTGTTTGCTAAGGGAGGAATTCTTGGCAGGGTAGAACGTCCTTTCAAGTGTTTAAAATTGATAAACTGCTTAATGCAAAAACCACTTGTGCTGGACGAGTCAAAATGCAAATATTCCTCCAAGTTCCTCAAGAATCAGCTTGCTGTTTGATTATGAATCCAAACTCTACTGTTTGTATGTAATTTTGTGATGGAGTTACAGCAGCTTGGCTGTGGCGTAACTGAGGAGTAATATGAAGAAGAAAAAGGCTTTTCTAGCAGGACTGGCCTGTCCCTTTGCTGCCTGGTATAGTTCATGCACCACTTTCCAACATCTGCCGGTTTTGTTTCTTGATTTCCTATCAATCCCTCTACAGATTCATCCGCTTTGAAGCCTGTGCATTATGAACTAGCTAACTAGCTCTCCTCGTTGATCATTTACTCTAATCCAAACAGCGAATTAAAAGCCTTTTCCTTATTGTCACAACAGTTCTGGGAGGCAGGCACTGTTACTAAACTCCTTTTCCCAAAGAGTCAGCGGTGGTGCAGGGGTGTCCAACCTGTGGCCCAACACAAAATTGTAAATTTACTTAAAACAGTGTGAGATTTTTTTGTGACTACACATTGCAGTGTATTTAATATGCGGCCCAAGACAACTGTTCTTCCAGGGTAGCCCAGAGATAACAAAAGGTTGGACTCCCCTGATAAGAGAGATGCAGAAACTTGTCGAGGTCGCGCAGTTAGGGGACAGCAGAGCTAGAAATTAAGCTGTGGTTTTCTGACTTCAGCACCCTTGCTTTTCCTTATTAGATGGTGGTACTATTTCTTATACATTTTTCCAACTTTCATACCCTGACATAATCCCTTTAGTATGGCAGATACTCAATGGCCATTTACTGCATTAATTGTTTTCTCAATAGTTAAAGCAATTGAGCAAAGCGAACAAGAGTTATGATCTACACTTTGTTGAACAAGATCTTCCTAGTATCAAAGAAAGAAAATCAAAGGCAAAGCATAATTGCCCTGCCAAAATCAACTCATACCACTCAATGAGTGTTACAGTCTGTTACTCGGATAATGGGGCACCAGACAGGTGGGCTGGTGTGGGCTGGGGGTCCGTGGAATGAACTCCAGCCCTCTCATATACCTCATTACTTTCTAATCAGCTGATCCCACAGTTTTCAATTAACAAGACCTTTTCAAATAAGGCTCTCCTCACAATATTTGGATATTGTATATTTCTCCTGAACTGTGTTTAGCAAAATGATGTTAAAATATAAGATAAAAATAATTTATGTCCCCATGACATGTAAGACCAATTTGGTCATTGAACTATTCTAGGCAACTGGTTACCCCTAGGAAAATCACTTGACTTTTGAAAACAAAAACAGTATTCATAGCTTTGAATGATAAAAAATAGGTAAGACAAAAAAAGATATATTAGGGACTCTGCAGAGAAATCCGGGATGTCAGATGAAGGCCTGGAGAAGTCAAGGTCCCCCAGGCCACCTAGATGGTACTTTTGGACTGCTGTCCTTGTGCTTTGTAATTCTGTGAGCGCTGCATCTGTTCCCCAGGTTGACTTTGTCACTGGGGCACTGTCACTGCCACAGGAAGTCCTTTCTAGCTTCAGTTACCTAGGGCACATGGGTGCTCAAGGTGGCCTTGGGTGGGGAGAAGAGGTGTGTGGCAAGACAATCATGGCATTTCTGTGGTCTCCTGAACCCGGGGTCCTCGGGCACAAAGGAAGGTACCTGGTTTCGCTGTCCTTTACAGAGCTGTTCTTACTCAAGTACTAGTGCAAGGTGCTAAATCCCAGCTGTGACAATACAGGCCAAGTGGGGCCAATTCTGAAAAGCAAGGTATGAATCTTTCAAAGTATTTTTCTCTCTGTGCCAGCCTCCCAATATATGGGACCTCAAACTCTAAGGAGGACTTTTAGGAAGAGGAAGTGGTATAGATTAACTGGAAGCCTTTGTTAATCTTCAAACGTGTCAAAAATTAAGATACTGGATCAAAACACCTAGCCTGTAAATCATAATCAGATACTGTTCTGTTCTTAAGTGTGAAGTAAAAATAGCATGGAATCATCCTAAGACTTCAAAGAGGGGAGCACAAGAAATTGCAGAAATTGCCTTTTTTGTTGTTGTTGTTCTTAAGGCCCATGATGACTTCTCTCATCATGTCAGTGTTGGCCTTGACCTTATCCATGGGCACTCTCTGCATCCATCCACTCTTTTGCTCACCATTTGTTATTCAGTGGTTTTTATTCCTCAGGCACAGATGCAGAACGACCTGCCAGGGGCTGCATGGGGAGAAAGGTAATGTGGCCCGTGTCCCAGTGACGATGACGGTGCATTCTACTGAACCTGAGGAGGGCTGCGCCAGGCCCTGAGTGGAACCATGCTTCCTGAAGCAGCAGTTTTTCTTGTATGTGCTCTTTTGCTCATTAGCTTTCATACTGCACAGGGTGTAATTCTTAAAAGCCTCTTTACTGTCCCCTGAGAACATCCACGCATGCATGGGTCATTTTCTAATGGCAATACACATCAGATGAACCATCCTATTACTGCAAGCTTGGGGGCCTCTTCACTGCAATTATACCGTCCTGATCCATGTTATCACAACTACAAAGCTGGTTTTCTTCCTCTTTTTTTAAAAAAAAAATCAGGGCAAACATGAGAGACACTGTTAAGTGACTAGAGGAATGGATCATGCACGGAATTTCAATGAATGCCTCTGAGGGAAGCTGGCATTGAATTCCATTTTAAATGGAAGAGGTTGTCATATTATTGAAGTAATTCTCTGAACTTTTCTGGCCCACAGTGCTGTGCTGACAGCCAGCGAGCTTCAACAACCCAGAGGGAGAGAAGCTGCTCGGAAGGCTCACGCATGTTTTACTTTCCTAATGAGGCTGTGTGGCTTAGCAGAAGATGTGGCATTCTCACACTGCATTCTTGCTCCTTTACCGATGTCAATTACAGACAGACCTACAACCAGGCTGGCGGGTGGCAAACTGTTGCTGAGGCAACGCAAGGAGCTCTCTCCCCAGACTAGGCTTAGGGCAAAGTCAGGACGGAGACGGCTCTAATAACTGTCCCGCAATAACATTCCCCCTGGTGGACATTTTCACTTTTGATGGATTGCTTTTGATCAGCTGGAGAGAACGGGATAATCATGAGGTCAAAAGTCATGGGGTCAACACCATTGTGGTCCAATTACTGTCACTGTCACATAGCTACAGGGTATAACCTAACCCTGGCCAACTGTTTTTGAAAGTAAGTGCTATGGTCGCAGATTCAGTCTGTAAAAATCTACCTATCACTACAATAGGGAAAATTACATCGTAGGCAACTAATAGGGACCCAAAAGTGCCAGTCCCCTCATTATAGAAGAAATGATTGTACTCTATTTTTCCCTGTCAAAAACATCTATTTTTCTTCAACTTCAGATTGACAAGGTTCTTACCCAAATGTTGTTCTAATGGTAGATTTAACAATAATGTTGTCTCATGGTAGAGTCTATGGAAGGCAGTACAGCAGGCCAGAGAAGAAGACCTGAACTAAGGCAGGAGTGGTAGGAATGGAGAGAAGAGACATTGAATATGCGAACTAGACTTCCAGCCAAACTGGAGGCATAGGGAGACACATTGTGTCTCTTCCCACAACCAAAAGAAGGACAACAACAAATTTAAAAACAAAAAACAACTTGAACTGACAGAAAATCAAACTGTATGGATGTCTAACAACCAAGGAATTAAAGAAGAAACATTCATCCAGACTGGTAGGAGCAGAGATGGGTAGCTAGGGCAGAGAGGACTCACGGCAAGGTGGCAGCTGGAGGACCCAGTAAGGTGGCGGCTGGTGGAATGGGTGGTCCCACATTCAAATGCAGATAAACCAGGAGGAACAACTGGGGAACGAGACAGACCTTGCAACCCAGGGTTCCAGCACCAGGAAATAAAGCCTCAAACTTCTGATTGAAAACACCTGTGAGGGTTGCAGCAGCAGCCGGAGAAACTCCCAGCCTCACAGGAGAGTTTATTAGAGGGACCCACAGGATCCTAGAATGAACAAAAGCCCACCCACCCAGAAATCACCAGAAGAGCCCACTTTGCTTGTGGGAAGCAGGGGAAGTGACTGAAAACCATCAGAGAGTGGAATGAGTGCCATTGTTCCCTCTCAGACCCCTCCCCCACATACAGCATCACAACACAACTATGTGGGTTGCCCCACCTTGGTGAATACCTAAGGCTCACCCCCCCTTACTTCATAAAAGGCACACTGAGGCAAAAACAAAACAAAACAAAACAAAAACAACAAATGAAAGAACAGATCAAAGCTCCAGAAAAAGAATGCAACTAAGCGATAAAGAGATGGCCAACCTGTCAGATGCACAGTTCAAAACACTGGTAATCAGAATGCTCATAGAATTGGTTGAGTATGGTTACAAAATAGAGGAACAAGTGAAGGCAGTGAAAAATTATATAAAGGAAAATCTACAGGGGACCAACAGTGATGGGAGAGAAACCAGGAATCAAATCAATGGTTTGGAGCAGAAGGAAGAAATAGTCAACCAGAACAGAATGAAGAACAAGAATTTTAAAAAATGAGAGGCTTAGGAACCTCTGGGACAACTTTAATGTTTCAACATCTGAATCATAGAGGTGCAAGAAGGAGGAGAGGGAGAGGAAGAAATTGAAAACTTATTTGAAAAAATAATGAAGAAGAACTTCCCCAATCTGGCAAAGGAAATAGACTTCCAGGAAGTCCAGGAAGCTCAGAGAGTCCCAAAGAAATTGGACCCAAGGAGGAACACACCAAGGCACATTATAATTGCGTTAGCCAAGATTAAAGATAAGGAGAGAATCTTCAAAGCAGTGAGAGAAAAGGAGACAGTTACCTACAAAGGAGTTCTCATTAGACTATCAGCTGATTTCTCAAAAGAAACCTTGCAGGCAAGAAAGGGCTGGAAAGAAATATTCAAAGTCATGAAAGGCAAGGACCTACATCCAAGATTCCTCTCCCCACATCCAAGATTCCTCTACCCAGCAAAGTATTATTCATAATGGAAGGGCAGATAAAGTGCTTCCCAGATAAGGTCAAGTTAAAGGAGTTCATCATCACCAAGCCCTTATTATATGAAATGTCAAAGGGGCTTATCTAAGAAAGGATAAAAAATATGAACAGTAAAATGACAACATACCCACAACTATCAACAACTGAACCTAAAAAAAAAACAGAACTAAAAACAGACTAAGCCAACAATAGAACAGGAACAGAATCACGGAAATGGAGATCACATGGAGGGTTATCAGTGGGGAAGGGGAAGGGAGCAATGGTGGAAAAGGTACAGGGAATAAGAAGCATAAGTGGTAGGTAGAAAATAGACAGGGGGAGGTTAAGAATAGTATAGGAAATGTAGAAGCCCAAGAACTTACATGTACAACCCATGGACATGAACTAAGGTGGGGGTAATGTGGGTGGGAGGGGGTATGCAGGGCAGAGGGGAATAAAGGGGTGGGGAATGGGACAAGTGTAATAGCATAATCAATAAAATATATTTAAGAAAAAGAAAAAAGAATGAACTCTCAGCAACTGGCATCTAGGAGTTTTCATATCTCATTTTTGATGGACAGAAGCTTAGACGAATCGACTGTACCATCATCATGAATATCAGCTGTCTGTTGGAAAACAACTTTCTGATAAATAAAAGCCCTGATTCGCAGTTCTTGGTGATTTCCCTGGTATAAATATTTCCACCAGGGCCAATTTCAAGCTACATATGGGTTAACAATCAGCTGAAAAAATTCCTGAATTTTTTTTTAACATGGCTCTTGTGAGCCTAAATGAGCGAGCTCTGGCACACTGCTGACTAAATTCAATGTCAAACAATCAAAGTTTCAGTTCACTCAAATTTTGTTCCTCTAATCTTTTTTTTTTTCAAGCCCGTTTCCGAGTTGTGTTTTGGCCTTTGGTGTAAGAATGACTCTAAGCACCATCCACAGAGCTTATGCGGTTGGTGGAAACAGGCGCAGAAACGTGTGGTGCACTGGGCAGCACTAGACAGAAGCACATCTCAGGCTCGTGGGCCACCTCTGGGGTGAGTGGGAGATGCGAAGCAGGACATAGAGAAGGCTTCTAGGAGATTGTCCGAATGTAGCGTTCGAGGAGGAGCAGGTGTTTGCTAATGGGGTGGGGTGAAGTGGGAATAATCAAAATAAAGCAGGTATAGACCTGAGGACCAGCATGTGAGAAGCCAGCCATGTGAAAAACATGTCCAAGGATTCTAAGTATTTAGCAGTGGCAGCAGGTTAGAAAAGGGGAGAGGAGTTCAGGAAGAGAGAAAGGGAGCTGGGCTCAAATCCTAGGGCCTTGAGGACTCTGTATAAAATTAGAATCTGATGTTGAAAGATTTAGGGTGCCATGTAAGATTTATAAGTGGAACAATAAAATGAGGAACAGCCATTTCATAACATTTCTTCAGGAGTCACTTGGGGGTTGCATAACCACAGGTAGGGAACTGACTAAGGTGGGGGGCATGGCACTAATCTAGAAAAGAGACAGTGAAGACCTGAACTGAGGCAGAATGGTAGGGAGAGAGCATGGACACGTCAGAGAGGTACTTAGCATGTGAATGATCAGGAACTGTCATCTATGAGCTGCAGGAAGGGCATGGCAGAAAGGAAAAACCAAGGACGAATCCTAAGTTCTTGTTTGTTAGGAGAGTTGACCGCAGTGCCTTAGCCGTACATACAAGAGGGACGGTAAATGAAGATGATGAGTAAGCACATGAGCAAAAGCATCCTGGGGCTCAGGCAATGAGCTTGTCTTAGAGATTTGGGTGTCATCAGTGCATCGCTGCTCTTAGAGCCAACATACTCAGGGATGGGGACAGATTGAGAAGATAGTCAAGGTGGACCTCTAAGGCACGATGTTACTCAAATATCGGTCTGAAGAAAAAAATGAAACCCGAGTAGGAGCAATGAGGAGATGGAGAAATGAGGAGACAGAGGAAGGCGACACTGACTACAGCTTCAGAAAAGAGGAGGAAGTAGACACTAGGTTCAAAACCAAGAGAGCGGTGGGTGCTCTCGACAAAAGCAAAGACAGTAACAGGTGAAGCAGCCAGACAGAAGAGGAAGGAAAGGGATTCCTTTGAGAAGACGGACAGTGAGACCAAATGCTGGGCAGAGAGTTAGTGGGGACCATGGGGTTGACAAGAATTTGGGGGGAGCTGTTGTTACTGTTTTAATGTGGGATAAATATAAGGGTTGTATATATTTTAGAAAAAAAATAAAGAGGAAAAGATTAAAGATGTGGAAGAGGAGTAAGAAAGCTATGAACTGTCAGGACATAGAGCACATTAAACATCAAGGGAGCCACACAACCACGAAGGTGGGACCTGAGCGATCAGAGAGCCTGCTCGTTCTCCCTGGACCATCTGACTGCGTTCAAGGTCACCTCCCCACCCTTACATACCGCAGGTGATCCAGCAGGAAAGTGTCCTGGGTCTTTCCTCTCTGCCAACTTGGTGGAAGACCCAAGACAGCTCAGAGAGCTCATGAGAAGACACGACAAAATACTATAATTTGCAGGAGGCAATAGAAACTACTCTAGATAACTTTTGACAAGAATCTGAGGGAAAGAGGCGCTTACTTATTTCATGAATATGATCAGCGTTCACATGGAATTGCAATAGCTCAAGGAAGTCTTGATTAGAGATGAATGAGAAGCTCACTGCCCACAAACTCTCCACTCAAAGTTAATCAACAGGACATGAGGAAGTGAAGACACGCTCTACCCTATACACCGAAGTGGACAATCAGATGACATTTCATGAAGAAACTGAAGCATCAGGAAGATGTATTCTGTTTCACCTCAGACACACTTTGTTTGAACATAGAGATGCAAAATGCCAACCACTAAAGTTTTTAGGATTTAATTTCTTCTGATTTTTCCTTAAGGTCCAGGTGTGTATCATCAGTCTATTCTGAATTTCAGAATGCCAGTAAAGTTAAAAGGTTGACTTGTTTGCATTTCATGACAACCCAAGAGCGATGGACTGGTTCTAGATTTTATAATGTGTGGTTTAAAAAACACCCACCTTCCAAAACACCCACACCTGAGCTTGGTGTATTCTACCTACAACCAATGTTTTCCAAGGAGAATTTGGGAATTAACATCTGTCTTTATAAAGTTTGGGGAACATGACTTCTGATTCCCTATTTGTCTGTCTCTTCATCAAAATTCCAACAGATGGCCCCAAAGTAAAGCTGCTCAGCACCAGATGACATCACAACTCCAAACAGCAATAAAGAGATGTTTTCTGTTTATCTACATAATCGACTCATGATTATTCCCCGTAACAGCAACAAGAAACATCTTTCATTTCCCCATGTGTGAAAGTGTTATTTAAAAGCATGGTTTTTATCTGGATCAAGATAACATCAGAAGTCTTCCTGCTTGTCTACACAAATCCAAAAATGTGCTTATCTTTTCAGCTGGCTGGAATTGGAGGCCATGGTCAACGCTTAAATCTGATTTCACAATAATTAAAGTGAAAATAAAATTGAAGGACAAATGGGCTGTCCCGAAGACCCTTTCAATCATCCCCCTAGGGCAGACTCTCTTCACGGTGATGGAGCAGTTTTATTTTTTCTAATGGCCTGCTCCAGGGTAGGAAGAGAAATGATCCAGATCATTCACTTGTTAACTTTTCCCTTCAACGGAGGGATGGCATTTAAGGGTAATGCTCACATTTTATCATGGTTAAAAGCTTTGGAAACACTGAAATGGAGCATGAGAATTTTAAGATAGTCACAACCTCTGAGCCTGCAGTTCCCCTCCAGGCCTCAGGGGAGCTCCCTGCTGGGCACAGCCAGCCAGCCCTCTAACCCATTAGGCAGAGGGAGCCCTCACACACCACTGATGTCCTCAGTGTCCGGGCGGTGCAAACACGCTAGGTCTAAGAGAATCTGCAGAGGCCCTGGCAGGACACCCAGCTACACCCAGAAGTACCCTGGGAGGGTGCTATACCAGGCCCATCCTCACCCGGTGAGGTTTGCGTGCTGCCAGCCATCAGAGTTTTGGATTCTGCGTTCTGCTCAATCCGGCTTCAGCACCTTGCCTCCACCTCCGATTACCAGCTTCCTTCAAACTCCCCCCAGGTGGCGCTCTTTTCCCTGGATCAGCAGTACTCAGCTTGGGCCCATTGTTGAATAATTTGGAGGGCCAATTAAAACACAAATTGCTGGGCTCCAAGCCTTGTAGGTTCTGATTCAGCAGGTTGGGGCCTGAGACTCTGCCCTTCTGGCAAGTTCCCAGGAGACGCCGATGCCACAGCTCTAGGGTACACACTTTGAGAATCACTGCCCGGCCCAGGTGCTCAATCAATGCTTCTGCCTTGAATTCTGGTTGAATCCTCACCCCACTTCTCCCCCTCATGGAGTAGGTGATGAGATCCAGTGGACACTCCGTGGGAGAGCAACTCTCCTCTCTGACTTCATTTTCACATTCTGTAAAATGGGGACAATCCTTTCCTCCAGGGGCGTTAGGATGGACTAAGATCCTTCTTGTGAGACACACTCCAGCGGTCACGGACCTGGCAACGGCCAGCACGGGCGACTGCCACTCCTTGCTCTTTGCACTCTCCACCCTGCATGAGCTTGAGTTCTATTTTATTACTTACTTAGGTCCTGCTCCCCCGGCCGATTACAATCCTCTGGAAAAGGACGTATGTCTTATACATCCCTGCCTAGTTCCGTATTCTACGTTCAGTGCCCCAAGAACATTTATTGATGATGTTGATAAAGAAACTGCCCGTGCTGCACTCATATAATAGAAAATATAATAGAAAATAAGCCAACAGACAGAAACCTGCAGGAAAGGAATGAGGAAGCAATGTACTGAGAACAGAGCCCACAGCCCTGCCCGGCATGAGGGGCAGTGGAAGCAAAGTGATTTATCACCATCACCGCAGAACACAGAAAAAGCTGTCCACAGGTCAACTGCTTTCTCTTAGCCTCTTCGCCTTCTGGGGGGAAAAAAAGAGAGAAGTTCCTTCTAACAGCAAATCAAGAGGGCGCGGCATAGTTTTCTAACTCCACCTTTTGCCGCTGAAATGGGGGCAGACGTGGGTCCCAAAATGCAGAGGAGGAAGAAATCCGGGAAGGAGCTGAACACCGAGTGGCGGGGGAAGAAAGGAAAAATCTGGAACATTATGATTGGCATTCTCAAATCTATGTTAGCCCTTGGCTAGCACAGGGAAAACAGGTCAGCTTTTGGCAGCCTCCTGTTTCTTAAAGACGTATCTGTGAGTTTGCTCACCGATACTTGTGCTCTCTCGTGACGGTGTCCCAGCCTTGTTTGGCCTAAAAGAAAAGCAAGCACTAAGAGACCTGGGCCTCACCTGGTTTCTGATACAGCAGACACCTGCCGCTGGTTGCTTTTCCAAATCTCTTTGTGGTCCCTGCTAAGGTGCTGTCACTCAAAGGGCCCGTGCACAATGGTTCTGGAGCTCTCCCGGGGCACCCGGCTCTGGTGATGAAGCTGAGGTGTAGGGGGCCGGGAGGACACGTGCACAGGATCGCACACACAATTCCTCAGGCACTGGGGTCCAAGCCCCATTTTCCTGTCGGTCACTTTGCCAGCGTGCATGCTGCAGGACTTCTGCAAACACCGCAGACTGGAATATTTTTGTTTCCCAGCCCCACATCTGCCAGCTCTGCTGCTGTTATTGTCATTAATATGAGCTTGGAGGACTCATCTTGTGTACCTGAACCAGAGCTCACCTAGCCCGTGTCCAGTAGCTATCGATGGCCTTTTCTAAAATAACACACAGTAGGGCATTAGGGAGAAAGAAAATAGGAGTTTTAAAGGTTCGAATACCTTAATGCATTGCAAAAAAACAAACAAACTAAAAGGCTCACACCATCTCTTTGGAAACTGCCAGCTTAGCTGTCTGCCAGTATTTGGATGTAGATACTAGCAGTTCTTTTTACCAGCAGGCTCCATTCTGAAGAGATCATGTAGTGAGTTCGTAGAGACCACATTTGCCCTAACTTAGTCCAGGAAAAGAAAGCATTCTCCATTCGTCACCCGAGCTAGTAGGAGCACATTATTATGTGTGTCTTACTGTACTCACTGAGCTAAGCACTTTAAAAGTGGGCATAATTGTTATTCTCATTTTGCAGAGGACCAAAATGAAGCACGGGGAATTGAGTAGATTGCTTAGGGCCACGCCGCCCAGAAGTGCCAGAACGAAGACACCAGTGTTCTGCTGATTTCTTTGCCACCACATGATCCTGGCAGGTGGCAGAATTCCACCCAAAGGATTCATGCGAGGAGACACTAGTAAAGAAGGCATCGCCGAATGAGTAGGCAAGTGAAGGGACCAGCAGGAGACTGAGGCACCCGGAACCTAGCAACAGTGGGGAAGAGTTTTCTGCCAGTGGCCTGAAGGTCTGCCGGGAGGGGCCGGTGTTAGAGAAGCAAGGGAGAGCTGAGGGGGCCGTCTGCCAACCAACTGCACCGGGGGGCAGTGGGGAGGGCGGTGAGACTCTCATCTCTCTCTCCTTCTGCCCTCTGATCTCCTGTCCTTGATGCCGTTCATTAGTAAAACCCACCTGGAAGGCACGGGGCAGAGAACCTGGGAGAGCAGTGTGTGGGTCAGAAGGGAAAGAGAATGGGTATGTGGCCGGAGGAGAGGCAAACAGGCTAACCGGCACACCCCTTCCCTTCAGGATCATGGGGGTACATTCTGACAAGCTACTGAGCCAGGCCGCTCAAATCGAAATTTTAAAGAGAGCAGGGTGATAATTTGCGCAAAGGACTGTCTTGTGGTTTTACAGATCCTTCCCCCCCCACCCAGAAATGATCCTTTTTAACACCCGATAGTATGTCACACTGTGCATTCAGCATGACTACTGCAGCAATTAAGTAAATGTTAACTCTCAAATTTTTATGTCGGTAGATATTAGGGCAGAATATTTGACTCTTTGCCCTAATGCTTGCCTTTCCATTTTGAGGAAATGGCAACGTTTGCAGGGAATTGATAATAACTTAGGAAGTACTGTTACATAATGTTTAAATATCCTGTAGGGCAAGGAATAAAAAGTTAAATTATGATTCAACCCAAGCAGTACCACTCATTTTGTTGAATTTGACATTTTCCTTTGCGGGCTGCATAACCAGGTAGCTGAGATTGGACGGATAACAATGGGGAAAGAGTGTTTCAGGGGAAATGAAAACAAAAAACGGGGATCTAGCTTATTTCTACAATGATACTTGAATTCCCCAAGCATATTCGCTTTAGGAAATGCAGTGCCATAAATTTGTCTCGTTTCAAATGTTTAGCCACAATTTTTCAAATAGTTAAAGCAGTGATCATCAAGATGAACTAGTGTGAAGGAACATTTAAAAGAGACTTGAACTAGGTGTTCTGGTGTTAAGTCTAAGTTTCTGCTTAATGGAAAAATCACAGGGTCTGTAATTAGACAGACAAGGGGGCTGCCTGGTCCCTGCCCCCCTCCCCCCAGCCCAACTGGTTCTGCAACTGGGGGAAGTTATCTGAAATCTTTGAGCATTGTTCCGCTTGCCTGTTCACTGGGCTAACACTTCCCAATTGCCAGGGCTTTTGTGAGAGTCAAGTAGACGCAGGGCAACATGACTTACACGTTGTTTGGCCTCTGGCGTTTCCTACATGGGAGTTGGCATTTGTTTCCAGCAAATGGTGCTACAGAAATGACAGTATTTTCACTCCTCGCAGAATTGTACCCTTAATGAAAAACAAACCAGGTGTTGATTAACAGCACCTGGATGGACTCTGCCTGTCTCCTGTCCTGCTAAAAAATCCTGGAACTGCTCCTTGTTGCTGACCGTATTAAGGCTTCTGTCACCCCCCCCGCCCCAAATTCCTCTGAGCCAAGGCACAGTCTTTAAGTGAAATCCACACAGGCGTTACGAAGGGTGATTCAATAACCGCGCTCTTCCGACCTGTGGAAAGTGTAATCTCTAGAAGCAAAAGCAGAAGCAGCTCTGAACGTGGGCAAAGCACCAGTATAGCCCTGAGTGCAGGCGGCAGCCTGGTCGTACCTTGGGAGCAACGGTGTGGAACCAGACAGGGATCATAGGGGAAGGCACGTAGGCTCTGCCCCGGGGTGCAGGTGGAACCCCGATGTCTAGGCTGGAGCTTTAGGACAGCCAGGGTGCGGTGTTCTTTCGTTGGAGATTCTACTCCATGTTTAGTTCTAAAGACTAAGAGAAATGTGAGGCCTCCTTTTGTTCCCATGGGAAACAAACGCACTTCCCCTCTGTCGCTTGTCTCCTAATTAAAGCTATGCCTGCACCTCCTATAGCCTGCATTTCCAACCCCCCTCCCCAACCAGAGCACGCAGGGACAGGAGAGCTCCTCTTCATCAAAAGCTTCTCAGAGCAAACGGTGCTGAGTGCATCCTGGGTTCAGGCAGGCACCATTCACTCTTTTCTTGGTAACTTATTAAATAATGGCCCCTGTCATCGCATCAAATGTAAGATGGGAGGCAGGGCCTCCTCCTCTGCTTCCCCTCTCTCTAGGGCCCGCTGGCTATCTTGTTACATTATTACAATGCTTCCCAGCACCAAGAACTCCTGAGATCCTCACAGAGAATCTTCCACTTTATGAATATTTCTAATCTATTTTGTACTACTTTTTTGTGCTAGATGGTAAAACAAGTGATTTTTAAGAAAAAGTATAATATTTTCAATGATCACATTATTGATTATAGTATTCTTTCAAATGCAATATTTAATAATATTCATGATATACATGGACCGATTTTACTTCTTCTTATTTAACAAATAACACCATGTTTCATTTGCTTTCGGTTGACTATGTTTGAAAAAAATAATAATAATTTGTGAACTAATATCTTTTAAAATGTTGGACTTGGGACCAAATGAATAATAAATGGATATTTAAGTTAAAGACACATTAAAGTACCATAATAGATTTAAAAAATCTTTTAAGCTTGATGTTTGGAAATGTTACACTTTAAATAACTGGCTGGATTTGAGGATACGAGACAAACAAAAGAATTCGGGCTGCTCACCGCTCACACTCACTTATACACAGAAAAACACACTGCAGATCAGAGATAGCCTGGTCCTAAACAAAAAAGCCAAATTGGATACAAATGTCACCTTTTTCCCTTTTTAACTCTGGAATATATTTTTTTACTTTTAACCACCACTTTTTATTTTGTACACATTGCCCAAAGGGGCACCAAGTGAAGATTCGGCTCTACCTGCCTCAATTCTAACAGGTTTTTAAATAACAAAGGCAAATAGTGCAATTGTGTACAGGGTGACAGTGTGTGTCTGTCAATGCTTATCTCTCTAGTGCAGGGGTGTCAAACTCACTGTCACCGGGGCCCCATGGGCCTCGAGGTCGCCTTCCAAGGGCTGAATGTGATTTCAGGACTGTGTAAATGTAACCAGTTCTTAACTAGGGGCAAGGAGCTCTGCATTCAACCCTCAGAAGGCGACCGCGAGGCTGATGTGGCCCCCGTGACAATGAGTTTGACACCTCTGCTCTGGTGTAATCATGAATATCCTTCCTCTTTACTCTCAAATGTGTATGAATTCAGATGACAATTGTATGATAACTGTATATGTGTATACATATACGTGTGTGCACACATTTACACACATGCACATGTATTTGCATGTGTGTGCACATGCATTATGTATATATGTAGACAAAGTCTGTCCAGAAAAAGTCCAGCCATTGTTAATATACCAAGAATGGTTTGTGCCATATTGATGTAACCTGGCAGCCAAGGGGAGTGGACTAGAATGCGCATGTGTGAACAATGGTGACATCACTGTGCTAGTCAGTGGGGGCAGTAGACACGGCTGAGTGAGCATGTGCACTGTGTGTCTGTCACATTCAAAATGACTAAGAGAGCAGAGCAATGAATCTGTATCAAATTTTTCATTAAGCTTGAACATTCCTCCGTGGAAACTACTTGATGATTCAGAAGGCCACAGCTACGGGCAGCTGGTGATTGGCAGTTTCATCAAGACAACACACCTGCTCACGCATCACATCTCGAGCAGAGTTTTTTGGTGAAACATCAAATCACCCAGGTGACTCAGCCCCCATACAGCCCAGATTTGCAACTTCTGGCTTTTCCCCAAACTAAAATCTCCTTGGAAAGGGAAGAGATTTCAGATAGTTAATGAGATTCACGAAAATACTGCAGGGCAGCTGATGGCTATGGGGAGAACTGTGTGAGCCCCCAAGGTGCCTACTCTGAAGGGGACTGAGGCATCCTTGTCCTATGGACAATGTTTCTTCTATCTTGCATTTTCTTCAATAAATGTCTTCACTTTTCATATTACATGGCTGGATACCTTCTGGACAGGCCTTGTGTATATACATGCATAAACACACTTTTTAAGGAAACGAGTGAAGATGTTAGTGAAATGAATTTAAAGGAAACTCACTCTTTCCGTGCTCCCCACAAACTGCGTCGCAGCGTTCGTTGCTCTCTGTCTCCCCGGCTTTAACCAACGGTCCGTTAAGGCACGTGAGTTAAACAGCGTACGGGGCTTACAGATGAGTCTTTAAATCAGTTTGGCCGGCAACGGGGTTCCCCACGGCGTGAAAAGAAACGAGTGACCGAGTGCAGGCTCGCCCTCTCTCCCCACCTCTACCCTCAGCCTCCCACGCAGAGAGCACCGTCAGAATTCTTTTCTCAACGTGGGGAGGGGGGTGGAGGGGTGGGGTGGAGGGGCCATAATAATTTGAAGTATTAATCGTCTTGAAATGGATATTGTTTGCTGTTCGTAACAGCAGGGACTTCCAGAAAACCTTAAATCCACTGTTTGGACATTGCGGCTTAATTCCCTCGCTGACCTGGGAGAGGGGAGGACAGAGCAGTGGGAGAACGGGCACCACCGGGGACTCTGTGGCTGGAGGCTCCGCCATTCAACAGGCGGAGAAGATGGCGGGTCGTGCTGGAAACATGATGGAAATCTTGGACTCTTTCTCTCAAAGAGAAAAATCTTGAGTCCAAATCTTGGACTCAATTGTATCTGGGAACAAAAAAGCATTTTTGCATAAAATTTCCCTGGATTTAGAAACTCCACGAAAGCACTCACAGGACTCAGAATTTTTAAGTCCCCATCTAGCAGGAAAGATGAGTAATTCTCATTCTTTCTCATTCAAATGTAAGACAATCCAAATGGAGTCCACTTCTCAATACGCTCCTTCAGCAAGGTGCTAAGTATGAAGAAGGAGTGGAGGGGATCGAGGGGGTTGAGAAGTTCACAAGGAATACATTTGCATCGATGAAGAGCAATTTAATGTCGTTTAGACAAGTTTAGGCATCTCTGACAGATCCAAGAGAGACTACCAACAGAACTAAGATGTTCCTTTGTTAAGTCTTTATGAATTAAATCTTTAAGGGAAGCCTGATATGGACCTCCCAAAATACAGGGTGGGGCAAAAGGACGTTCACAGTCGTTTGTATGGAAAATAATACAATAACTACTAAACAATAATATAAAGATAAACTCACAGACTCACAACGGTAAACCTACTTTTGCGCCACCCTGTATAAGGTAAGTCATTTAAAATGTTTCTCATTTAGTACATTTTCCACCATGTTTTTTTAAATTGTTCATCATGTAGGAAATCCTTTTTAATCTGTTACTAAATCGGTAAGCACATTTCGGGGGGACACAGTCCGTTTCACCCCAGCTGCAGTGACAGGAACACTGACTGCGGTGTGAGGCTTCTGTCCCTCGCCATCAGCACAGCTGTCTAACAGCTGCCGAGGCAGGACACAGGCGCTGTCTCACAAAAGGGCTCAATTAACGTGGAGTCGGCAGAACCACCCACTGAAAACGTCAGCTCCGCGGACACGGTGCCTCCGGAATCAGCCAAACCGCCAGAGCCCGTCCTGAAATGCATGCAGCCCAAGACCCAGCGGCCTAGCACAATCATTAGTTTCATTATTAACTTGCTAAAAAACACATAGAGCTGCTCCTTTTGAGAATAAAATTTTAATTAAGGAAAGGTAGCATTTCAGCAGGTAAGGGCCCGTGGAAAGCTTCTATGATGAGATTTCATGGCCAATAATTCCTCAGCGGCCCGGCATTATTAACGAGATCATGATGAAGGATGTAGCCGAGTAGTTTAAAGAGATGATGAGGACAACCGCATGGCCTGAGTGGGGAGGAGCTGCTGTTCGATCTCTAACACCCGTGACTGCACATCTAATGATGTCTCGGTGGATGCTGATATATCATCCTAAGACCGGGAAAAACATTTCTTTGGGGGGAAGCAAAGATGATTACTGTTTTATTCTGTAGGCACAAATAGTCAAGTCATGAGGGGCAGTGTGTTATTGTCAAGGCCCAGCCTGGAGAGACGGACTTGTCGTGGACCCTGGGGCAGTCACCTCCCCCTGCCATGCCTCTATTTCCATCATCTGTAAAATGGGGACAGTGACACAGTCGACCACATCAGTCTCCCAGGACTGAGGGAGGACTAAGTGGTGTAAACCTGTAAGCACATCGTCTGGCAGGTGGGAAACACTCAGTTGCTTTTATTTCTAACTTTAAAAAAAAATGATCTGAAGTTAGAAATTCACTTGTTTGTAAAAGTACCTTATTCCCAGGGTTTTCCAAAAAGGCATCATAATCTAGTAATATTTTTTAATCTTTGAGATGATATACTTTTTCCTTTTTTTCAATCCTCACTTGAAGATATATATTCATTGATTTTAGAGAGAGAAGTATGAGAGAGAGAGAAGCATTGACATGAGAGAGAAACATCTATCAGTTGTCTTCTGTATGCATGCTGACCAGGGATTGAACCCACAACCTAGGTATATGCCCTGACCAGGAACCGAACTCACAACCTTTTTGGTGTGTGGGATGATGCTCCAAGCAACTGAGCCACTCATGCAGGGCTTTTTACTTACTTTTAAAGATGTTTTTGAGTCCTATGAATAACAAGCAACTCAGTGCTTACTTATACTGAAGACATGGTTCAGAAAACCATTTTATAAAATACAAAATCCTTTTTATCCCACGTCAATAAAAAGTAAAGTATCCATGAGGAACAGCCTGCTATACGCAAACCATAATGGCAAGCTAATAATGCCAGGCTCTGTTACGGGAGCGCGGTTCTGGAAGGGCAGCTGACCCGTTGCGCTCGCCCCCTGCACTGGAAGGCTGACATCCACGCACCAGCCTAGGCAAAGCCTGCTCAGCTGTCTGTCCTCAGACCTCCAAACCCTTTCGTTTTCCTGCAACGAAGACATCTGTGATCACCACACAGATGACTGCCCCAAATAAAGCAGAATAAAAAAGGAGGAGGGTGGTTGTATCTTGCAGAACTGAATTTACCGAACTGGAAAGAAAACAGGGTGGCTTTGAAAAAGGCAAATTGGGGATGTGAACAGGGAAGCTGAGGCTGTAGGCCAACCTCCCATCCCCCGAAAAGAAAGGACACTGCCGCACTCCTGATGCAGAAAACACACCCCATCTCTGAAACAAGGACCGCTGAACTGATCACGGACCACAGCTCGGCCACCTGAAGGTCAGCTCATGACTTTCACTCCGTTTTACGGTTCTCAGCAAGTGACCTAGCCACCCTGGGCCTTAGTTTCCTTACTATCGACGTGACTGTACAGCTGGGGTCCTGAGCTGAATTAAATCTGTTTAACACGTCTTCTGAGTCTGACACTCTCAAATTAAAACAGAATTGCTTTATTGAGGGTAATGAAGTAAATAGCTACGCTGACACAAACTTTATAAGCTCTGGAAGATGTTTTCCATTCGAATATCTTCTCTTTTTATCTCCCTCCCAAGAATAGCTGATACTGATACCGGATCCTTCAACAGATGCCCCCAAATGTTTCAAATAAATTTGTCAAATTTATCACAGGTTACATTTCTGACTGAGTGCATTAACCAGCTGCAGCCAAAATTAGAACTGTAATGACTGCCGAGAACAGCTACATTTGCTAGTAAAAAAGATAATATTGAACCTGAACCAAGTCCAATATTAATGAAAAAATAATAATCTTGCCTGATGTGAACTGGCTTTTTCTGGAATCTGTAAGATCAGTCTATATCAATATCCTTTGGGAAAAAACAAATGCACCAAAAAAATTCTCTCCATCTGATCAGAGTATAGCCCAAAAGGCCTTTAAAAATATTTTGTTAATGTATACGCAATGATTTAAAAAGCTACTTTTCTTCTCCTTCTGGCCTGCAATCCCTTTAAGAGACTGAGACTACATCTAGGTTACTTATTTTTGTTTCATTGTTTCCACTTTGCTTCCCTATACCCTTCATGCATTTACAATGTCTGCACACAGCAGATGCTTAATAAATGTATCTTTATGATTGAGTGCATGTTGATAGAAAAAACAGCATTACCACCTGATGTTACGTAACATTTCACCTAGACATTTTGTTTCTAAAGAGTGGAACCCAGAGGCCAAGAATTAAAAAGACACTGGACACCCAAGGGCATAGGGCCAGGGAGACTGGTCTCACGTCCAGCAGGCAGGGACTGTGATCCCCAACCCTTCTCGCTTCCCTGGGTGAGACCCGATGGAGCCTCAGGTCGCACACAGATGATGAACGGGGAGCTTTGGGCACAGCTGGTAACTTACTATTCTTCAGTTTCTTAGGTGGGAAACGAGAGTACTGGATGCTTCTCCCAGCTCCAACAACTCATGACCTTAATGTTTTGCCAAGATGGCTAGGCATTTTCTGGCTCTGCTTTGAAAATCCTGGGTCTTTACTGATGATTAATTAATTCTATTTGTCACACCAAACAGCCAGCCACTGACCAAAATTATACAGAACAGCATATTCTCCCCATTGCTACATAAGTCACATAAATGACAAACTCTTCTTGGAGAGTCTTCTGAAAACGTGGCAGTGACTCCGTGACCACTGATGGTCAGTGCTATTTGTGGGAAAAAACCACATGCTCTCGGAATGCTCTGTCACTAAGCCATGGAGAGAAAAGGCTACCACGCCAGCGCTACGGCAGCTTCTACGATAAAAGCATCAAATGGTTCGCCAGACTAAGAATGCTGACCCATTTACTAATCCTATCACACATACCCTTAAAGAGACTGCCATTGGTAAAACCGAGCTACTCTTTCTGGGCCAAGCTGGTGAAAAGGAATGAGTAAAAGGGGAACTTCCAGACATTTACAAGGCCAAAGATATTGATTCTTTAAGAGAATTTAGAAGCCCAATAATATTGCTTCTGCTAGGATGAAGAGCATCATACAAAATAGGTTTGCTTTTAATCCCAGACGTAACAAAAAGAAGTATTCTTCAGCTAAGTACGTTGCCGTCAATGGAAGCTGCGAGCGAGAAGACTTCCAGCTGCCTTCTAGGGCGCAGTGGGTTCTGTTAACTGTGACAACGTAGCACATTTAAGCAGTGAGCCTCGTGGACTGTGAAACCTCTTCTTAGTGGGCTGCACGCCCCCACACTCCCACACACGTTTTATTTTTGTAGTTAGGGGTCCACTTTTGTGAATTTTCATGCCAAACCACCATATTGTCTTCTAAGCAAAGCCTCTCCTCCCGCACTTTCCATATCAAACGGCCTTCTCTGTTTCTGGAGAGGGTGGTGCGGCTCTGGCTATCGGGCATGGCACTTGTCAACGCGAGTAGCGGTGAAAGTTTGCCTCAAATCATCACCAGCGTGGCCTCGATGGATGGGTGGACAGAGATCATCTAGCCCCATCGTCCTAAAACTACCGAGATTGGAACTGTAACCTGACAAATGGTTGCTCGTTGCTCCGAGGGAGGAAGTATGGGGCATCTCAGCAACAAAGGACAGGAGAAAATGCCACAGGGAGGTGAGCTGGCATTTAGATGCAGCAGAGTTTTAACAGGTTCAAAGCAGAGCAGGTCTGAGTCGAGGAGTCCGCCTCCTGCCTGGACTGCTCCGTGGAACCAGGGATTTAAGACAGAGGTGGAGCATCCTGCCCGGAAGCACCTATCTGAAGCTCTGCATGTGGGAGGTAAACCGAGGCTGCTCCTTTACGTTAGGGTGACGGGGTCTTCTGGGCAGGACGGGGGAGTTGTGCCCTGAACAGATCCACGTTCAGACAGGAAGACGTGGTAGCTCATCCTCTCAGAGGGCAGGGTTTCTCAGAGAGTGAGGGGGCGGCTGAGACGCTGAACAGCACCCAGAGGGTCTTAGGAGACGTGTTTCCCATGAACATGGCTCCTACTGTTGTCTGTGTCTGCGTTTCCGATCCCGTGGATGGCTGGGAAGACAGCCCGAGCTAATTTTTACTTTCTTACAATACAGATACATAATCAAATATAAGTAGGGAGACCTAGATGGGTGAGAAAGAGAGTATGCAATGCCTCCAAGGATTATGGATAATCATTTCCTTCTACCTTTCATCTAAGCTTAAAACAGGTCGACGCCCCAATGGAGAAATGTCTTTAATTCTTGTCCTTTCTCATTTCCATAACATCCCTAATTCTTCAGGAAACTATGCCTTTAAAAAGAACTGGGGGTGTTGATAAACATCACCAAATATCACCAGTATTTAAAGAATAAAACTGTGAGCATTTAATGATAAAATAAATTGCAGTTCTAATACTGCAATAATTTAGAAAAATGCAGGTGGCCTTTCAGTGAAAAGACAATTAAATGAGAGTGAGTCACGCTCAGTTAAGCACTTTAAAGAAGGGGGAAACTCAACGTGTGAAAGTGGGATATTCAGTAAAAAGCAAATTTGTGAATGGGATTCCGTATAGAAACATTGTCAATTAAATTTCCAAACCATTATCCATGTAGGCATGCTGTATTTTATTCTGTAGCTCTTGTCTTCAAAAATACACTGTTTTAAATTAATGATGTTGCCATAAATCAAATACCTCTTGTTTTTCTTTTTTAATGAGTATTTACTAAATAGTTATAGCCCCATAAGTAATTATAATCAAATACCTCAGTGTTAGGCAATGTCCCATATTTGGGGAAAATGAGCAAATCTTCCAAAAAGTGATAGTTTGCCTTCCATTTAAACTGTTAGGAGAATTTGCCCACTGACACATTCTGGGGAACAGGAAGAAGGTCCCCTTCAATGGACTCAAAGAGACAAGGGGAGGGGGTGGGAGCCTGGGACGAAGAGCTGGTGGGAAGGAGAGAGGCCAAGTTCTACCTACTTCAAACAATCGAGAGTCTGAGTTCCATCTCCATCTGCACCTCCTCCATCTTTTAACACACACACACACGCCCACACACGAATCCATGGACCCTGAGCAGGGCATGAGCCTGGAGCTGGAATGGGTTTCTCCGGGGTTAGATATCAGAGAGGCAGGGAGGTGGCTGGTGGAGCCATAAAAATGGGGGTAATGAGAAGACAAAAATCATGGGGTGCCTCCTGATTAAACTGGGGACGATGGGAGACCCATGATGCTGACGTGAACACTGATGGTTAAGGAAAGGTGTTTAAGTGGTAGGACGGGGCCACTACCTAGAAATTTGAAAACACTGGTTTTGAGCTACCATAATCGGGCGTAAAGAAGGGATTTATGAAGTTCTTACTGTTAGCTAGTGGGTAGTTTGATGTAAAAATAAACAACATTGCAAAATTCAAGAGATGGGTGGGAAATCTAAAATTCATATTGATAATAAAGACAGAAGCATTAAAGCTAATTTAAACATTGTAACATGCACGGGAAAATACTTGGCTTTGAAACAAATAAATTAGTTTCTAATTATAAAACCTGGCTTCTTTATAGACCCTGTTTTCTCTGCTTGGAGTGAACTATTGAGGCAATTACAAACAAAAGTATTTTCTTATCATGTAAGAAGTGATGGCAAATTAGTTTATAAATATTTAGCAGTTTTTCAGTGGAGCCAATAAAAAAGAACACAGTTTATTGTCCATCATGCTGAATAGAGTCCAGAAATAGTATGAAAATTAGATTGTTTTTCTCATTGGGAACTTCAGACGCAATATTGTTATGTAATACATTTTCCCTCTCAGGAGTCCAAGGTTTGAATTCGGGTTTTGTCACTGTGAAATAAAGAGGAGATTGGAAGTCCATTCCAGAGACTACGGCAGGCACGAATTTGATTCTGAAGCCTGATTTATTGGAATGGCTGTCTGCGAAGGTGCCAATAGCCGTGGACATTTGTTAAACATCAGGCTTCTCTGTCTCGTGTATGGCAGCCCCAACAGTGGGGCTTATGCTCAGTCCCATTTTTGGGGGGAGCTGGTTTCACCTAGACACCAGAGCAACAAAGAGATAAATGAACTTTAACCCCAATTGCAAATATTTAACGCCCACCTCATTAGAGTAATAAATAAGCAATAAGTTGCTGCTATAAAATAGGCAAGATAAAAATTGCTGCATCTTTTTGGGGTGCCTTTATGATTTCCTTGGAATATTTTCTTGCATCTTAAATATACATATATATAATGAGTTTCCTAATTTCATTTTAGAAGATGTGTTATGATACATTACGGTTTACACAAATAAAAGTCTTGGAGAGCACTGCATCTATAAAGCATGAAGATAACTTATTGTTCTGGCAAATGATAAAACTGCTTACAGTGGCAGCTGTGATTTATGGAAGCAATTCAAATACACTTGGAAAGTGTATTAGCTTTGCCTCTGCCCACAAAGGGCGCATTTGAGCAGGGTAGGACACTCCAATGATAAATTGCAGACCAGATCCAAGTGAAGGCAATTGGCACATCAAATGCCTAACGGCTCCAAATTACAGCAAGAATGTGTTTTCCACGATAATCCCTCACATGCAGTGGCATCTAGGGTAGGCAAGGAAGCAAATTAGTGCCTGATTGTTTTATTTTGTGATAATGCTTTAAAAAAAACTTCTCTTGTTTTCATTAATAAAGGGATTGGCAACTCTGTAGGCATTCAGCATTACCTTACGTATGTGTGCCATTAAAACTACAATTGCTGGAAGCCCTGGCTGGGTTGCTCAGTTGGTTAGAGCGTTGTCTGGATGTGCCAAGGTTGTGGGTTTGGTCCCTGGTGAGGGCACACACAAGAATCAACCAATGAGCACATGAACAGGTGAAACAACAAATCAGTATTTCTTTCTTTCTCTCCCCTCTTCCTCTCCTTCTGTGAAATCAATCAATAAAAAAATGTTTTTAAACTACAACTGCTAGAGAGTTACAAGTTGGCTGCAGAATGGAACTTGGCAGAACCATGTGCCTATATTTTACCAAAGAATCCAAAATGCCCAGTTTTCTCTTTAAAGAATTAAAACATGACTCTACCTCTGTGACAAGCATTTGGAACTCAGAAAGTTAAATGTCTAACGGAAGACCAGTAAATGGAACATTTCTCTTCCTTGGCTGTTAGATGCTTCCCGTAAGTAGAAAACAGGTACCTTAGAATAAAAAGTCGTCAGAATCACTGCCATTTCTTCTGAAGACTCGTTGAGGTACCCAGAGCTCCAATTACCCATCGCTCACTGCTGTCTATGTATCAAGCCCTTACTAAGTGCCAACATTTAGCTAAGTAATGTACTCTCACTATTGCCTTTAATCATTGAGGACCTAGTCCTAGGATTCTCTTCATTTTGCAGATGAGAACACTAAGGCAGAGTGGTTAGCTTACTCAAGGGTACAAGGCTATAAAAGGCAGAGATTTGAAGCCCAGGGAATCTAACTCCTTAGTTTTTGTTCTTAATCATTCTATTGTATTGTATAAATTACTTACAGGTAATCATTATTGAGGCTGATCTAGTTAAAAAAACTAATTTTTATCTTTTCTAGCTCATCTTTTAGCTCAGTAGGAGAAAACTACTTACATTCAATTAATTTAATAAGCACTGAAAGCATTCTACTTGCATTTACATTTTCATGTCACCTCTTTGTTTCTTAGAATGGCTGAGCTTTGTTCCTTGGCAAGAAAGCATGCAAAATTGCATCCCAGCTACGCCTGATTGACAAGAGGCATTGCTGATTGATGTTCAGTACACTGATGCTTCTTCACTTATGCAATAAACTGAAGGACCCAGGGCAAGAGAGAGGACCCAGTTAACTGCACGTTACAGCATTTCTGTACCGAACCCCATGCCTCTCCTTCTTAGCTAAGCTGCTTAGCTATCACTCAGAATCAATGTCAGACATGTTTCTAACAAGCTGTGTTATCACTCTTTCAATGCAAATCAGAGTCGAAGAGGAAAAAAAATAGGGCCAAGGCAATCCTGCTTAGAATTTGACAGGTTGACAGATGTAAACCAAGAAAATGAATGGTAGTCTCGGGATATTTAGGGTAAGAGCAGACAATGTTCAGTGTATATGCTCTGTTTGGGAAGGTGGGAGAGGGAAATCACTTCTGCAAAGTTTCCACCCAGAATTTAAATTCAATTACTTAAAAGGATAATTCTCTTTTTTAAAAAAAAATTCATCTAAGCCATTTTTTAAAATTTTTCAGCAATAGTACATACATGAGATGATAATATATTTCTCGTCATTTTAAATCCGATGTTGCAACTTTGTATTTAATCAAGAGAACAGAGAAAATTACTTCAGATCCTGGGAAGCCAAGAGGTTTTGGAAACACTTTGCCATAACTCAAGTATTTTAAATCCTTTATAGACACCTGCATGTCTGTGTATCCATATGTCTATATCTGTCTGTATCTGTGTCTATGTCTCTCCCTGGATTTCTATGTTTCCTATACAAACAGTAGAGCTTTAATTTTAGTAAAAGTGGCAGACTTGCATTTATCTCTCTCCAACCATAGAGGTAAACAAATGCATATATATGCAAATGGGAAACAAAAAACGATTTACTCCAGAAAACATTATCCCAGGTCCCCCTTTATGCTCAGTAGTTCTGTGTTCTCACTGATTTCTTTTCACCAAAGAAAACTATGCTGGAGAAGGAGACCTGGAGTTGGGGATGGCATGTGCCACAGGCTGAGGTCAGTTCCTGACCTCACTCGCTGCATCCTCAGGGATGCATGGAGAAAAGCACATAGGGATCCAAATTTAACTTTGAAAGCCGAGGGCCCTACATCAGCTTTAGAAAGAGAGAGAAAAAAAAAAGAATACATAAAAAACTGTATTAAAATCTGTTAAACTGTCCTAAAATCTGTTGCCACATCACTGTATGTCATTCACAACTGATATTTCTATATATAATATAAGACATCAGCTTTTAAAATCAAAGCCATAATATTAAAAGTATTTCTAAAATGCTATCATCATACGAAGGTGTACATATGATACAGCTATAATTTCTCTTGACAAATATATGTCTAAGAGATTTCACATGATCTAATGCTGTTATTTTTCACCAAACTTATATTTTTTAGCTTATAATAAAAGTTAAAACTTTCACCATATTTTATGGGACAAGGGACAAGGACAGACACTAACATTTAAGTTCCTAATAATTTATTTTTAATGTATTTTTTCATTTTAGTCATCCTTAGTAATTCAACCCCCTTTGAAATCTTTGGGCTGCAAAATAATTATTAGCAAAAAGTTACTGTTGGTGAACAACTTCTGCATGTTTCCACAAATATTAGAAGGTGATGAAAAATTTAGAAATGATACCATTTAACACATGATTTCTATGTTGGAACTGTGGGATGTTTCTACCTAAGCTCCCAAGTTTCCACTGAAGTCAGCTGTGCTCTCAAAGTCAATATCAACAGTGTAGTGTATTCACTTTTGTGACATTCATCAGATTTTACAGTGACCCCTAAAGGACTGTCATGGCCAAAAGTAGAACCCCTGGGCTACCACTTCGGTGACTGTCCAAGCGCCACTCGGTCCCGTGGGATTAAGAAACAGCACTTTTCCTCAACTGATGTAACTGCACAGAGAAAAGCACAGTGAGGAGGCAGCCCCTCCCTGACTTCTCCCCTTTCACCATCAATCCTAGACCTGTGTTCAGCGGTTTTCCCTTGTTATGTTGAATTGTTAGACCCCATGGCTGTGTCTTCTACTGAGGCCTCTAGTTCAGCTCTCCAGTGGATGGTTCAAAAATCTAGTGCATTTAAGACTCTGAAAACCATGTCTGTCTGAGCACTGGAATCGGCGCATTTTGCAGAGAGACAGTGGGGAAAGGACCCCCCAACCAGGCCTGACTCATGTTGAGGAATGATGGTGTTTTATAGTTCGCTTGGCTCCGTAGGTCAAATCTGATTTTAAGTTTCTGGCCATCAGTACAGTGCTAAATTAAGACTTAACAAAACCTCAACATATAAAAGTCTTTAAATGAAGGTTGAATCATACACTAAGAAGGATCCTCTCCAATATTTAGTCTCATTATCTTATGGAATTGGGCCATCTCTTCGTTGAAGACATGCAGCCTGTGTACCTGCTACGTGCGGTCCGTGTCAACACGGGAGTATCAAGGATATACGCAGTAAGTCGTCAAGAGTATTTTCTTTCCCTAGCCCTTTTGCCTTCATGGACCCCATACTTATTAGAAATAAGCAGACATTAAGATAACAGAAAAATATCTGAGGACCTGAAAGGTTCAGACTGAGGTCCGATGTGTAACAACCTGAGTAGTACCATACCCGTGTACACGTGCAAGTCCAGTTGCCAATGGTATTGATTTTATGTAGAAGAGAAATAGAGTAAAACCTGAGAGATAACATCAGCGCTTCCCTAGCAACATCACAAATATCATTATTACAGAGTTCAAGGTATGGTCTATCTTGTTTACCAACACAATAAAGAATATTTCCCAATGACAGACGATCTCTGTAATTTTAGTTTATAAATATGTGATGAAATGACAACTGCCTTCTGGGAAAAAATTTAAAGTTTAAGAATAATAATGTACATTCCATACATATGTGTGTGCATGTGTCAGTGTGCCCCTGTGTGCATGCAGCTATCCAGTTCTCCGTTTTGGTGTGGAGTGCTACTGTCTCAAAAAAAACTCTATTCAAATGAGTTATAGAATCACAGCAGATCTGAGCAGACGCCTGGCGGGGTGGCACCGATGGCTTCAGTGACGTAAGCCACCAGGTCTGTGTCTGCAGGTAGTCACTGGATTTGTGCCTGGTCTTAGCAGGGGCTCAATAAACACTTCCTGAATTAATAAACGTCTGGCTGCAAAATCAGCGCTCCATTTCCTCTTGGAAATTAAGCCTGTACAGAAACAGAACTCGCGACATACCCTGAGCAAACCTTTGGCTCTTAGCACTGAAGCCACCGGTGGCTGCGCTGCTCACCTTTCCAGCCTCCCACTCTCCACATGCTGCACGACCCCAGCAGCGCCGCCGGGAGAAGATGCTGTCGTGACAGAATGCCAGCCTATGCAATTCTGAAACAGGTGCATGGGCCCGACTGCCGGCCACCACGACTCCCAATGCCGGAGTTTGGATGTATAAAGGAAAGGAATTGTTTATTTAAAAATTATATGAATTTAGAATAATGGCAGAATTCTGCCATTAAGTCCCACTCCCTTAAAATACCTCCCCCCCGCCCCAGACACACACTCCTTCCTCCCTTTTGCCAAATCATGACAGTTTTCAGAATATGCCAGTCAGAGGTACTGTCTCTCAGGAGGAAAAAAAGAAAGACAAAAGCCATAAGTCCACAGCTCAGCATCCCCCTGTTCTCCGTTCGGCATTCCCAGCTCCTCCCAGGAGTCTGTGCTTGGCTGGGCAGGTCCCACAGCCCCCAGCACCACCACACCCATGCTGCTGCATGACTTAGTGTAAATATTCACCCAAATCCCTAAGTCTCCTGGAGCCTCCCGCCTCTCGCAGGGCTTTCTGCCTCTTGCATGGGCGCAGTAAGCATTCCCACCCCCCAAGCATGTTAGTGGGGACTTCTCTGTTTTGGGGGGCCTCCAGCTCAACACCCCATTTCACCGTGAATAAGATATCTCCATGATATGCTAGCTTCCTCTTTCCATCATTTTACATAGCAAAGATTGATGTTGGTTCTTAATTCCACTCAGATTAATTTTCCCTCTGAGCATATTAAAATACGCTCCTTAGACACAGAGTAGAACACCAGCTTTGCCGACAGCCTCAGCCGGCAGCCCCGTAGGCACCAGGGCACAGAGAGGAGGAGGAGGTGGTGCGGGAAGGCTATTCTCCAAGAGGAAGTCTCTGCCTTCACGTGAGCGGTATTCCCGTATAAGGAAGAATGACCTGCGAAGGCACAGAGGTCCTACGAGCAGGTGATAAGTGGCTTTGCCCTACAAGTAGTCAAAACCGCTGGCCAGACGTCACCTTTTCCAGGTACCTTGCCTACATCTGACCACTCAGCCACCTTCCAGTCTTGATCATCTCTGAACACATCCCTAAACCCAGAGAAAGCAAACACTGGCTGTATCAGATGGCATTCCTGAGAACACAGACACCTTTGAACATGTCAAAGGAAATTTGTACCTAGTTGGAAACTACCCACATGGATTCTTTAGAACATAGGGAGGAAAACAAAAATCAGAAGAATTCTTGAAGTATTAGATTAGCTTTAGGCCTGAGTTCTTAATACTCATGGTATGTTAGTTGCTTGAGAATGCATTTTGGAAAAGTTGACCTGTCTGAGTATTGGAATCAGTTACACTTTTTTTTTTTTTTTTTTTAAAAAAAGGTCTCTAAAGAGACAGGAGAAATGCACCCTCCCTACCATGTACTGAGCAAATCCTTGGGGGCAGGTGGCACTGAGAACCTCAGCAGTTCGGGAAAATCTAGAGTTCTGCACTTTTTAATAAGCTCCCCTCCCCATGCTAATGCAGATGGAACATCTCTCAAGAAAGAATAATTTAGGAAGGGTGAAAGTGTATCGTTCCATGGCTAATTTACACCCCATCACCATCACCACCTTTCTGGAGGAAGGCCTAACTTCCGCAGTTCCGTGACCGTGACCGTGACCCCGGTCTTTCATTCGAAAGTCTGTGGAAGTTTCAATTTGCTTTCACAACGCCCCCACACTGGTGCAG
The DNA here is from genome assembly GCA_004027475.1 of Anoura caudifer. Classification (NCBI taxonomy): domain Eukaryota; kingdom Metazoa; phylum Chordata; class Mammalia; order Chiroptera; family Phyllostomidae; genus Anoura; species Anoura caudifer. The sequence continues at coordinate 507,464 of PVKU01000131.1, read as the reverse complement.
GCGTGCACTGGAGCATAGTTCTGACAAACTAAGGAGGTTCACCCTGAGTCCCTGGGAGGCCAGAAGCCAGCAAACTCCCACCTGATTTGTCTTTCTCTTCCCACGCCTGTGAGTTCCCAAATGAAGCCATACGTGGGGATTTCACAGAGATCCTGGCCCCCTGGAGACTCTCACATCCTCCACAACCAGCAGAGGCTCGGCTACCAGTGTAGCAGAAGGAGCCAGATGGCAATTGTCGCTGCCATCAGGGAAGTGCTGGCTGTGACCGCCAGGCAAATAGCCACTAGTCCGCAGGACAATACCCTGTGGGCCACCAATGTGAGCTGGGGCAGACAGAGGGCTCCCTGGCTGCTGAGAGTGAGCTTCACCGAGTCACATAATTCACACAGTGACTGTCACCTCAGACTAAGCACAGCCACAGTGGGGGGAGGGAGAGGAAAGGAAAGCTTTCATTGCCCTTTTCCTCTATTTTTTTTCACGGACCCTTGAATAAATCTGCACATGTGATTTTTAGGCTTTTCATCACTATGTATAAGCCCTCACAGAGACAAGGTGATGTTTAATACAGGGGTGGGCAAAAGGAGGCTTACAGTTGTTTGCATGGAACATAACACAATAATTAATCAATAATGATACAAGAATAAACTCTGTGTTTCCTGTACTCACAACTGTGAGCCTCCTTTTGGCCACCCCAGACATGCTGCTTAGTTCTTGAGTGCATGACGGAACTCCTGTGATGCGGAGAGGCTCAAATGGGAACAAACCAAGGCAGCGTGGGGTGGGGGGGTTGCTATTTCTATTCTGGTTGATTCTAGCTGGTGGCAAAACAATCTCAAATGCCAGGGCTGGTCGACAACATTATACAAAACGCTTTGGTGAAGCACATGGGCTGTCTACAGTTACTATCTTTCTTCATTTCTTCAGTTTAAAGAGAGTGGGCAGGCTCCTAAGGACCAAGGAGAGCTGACTTGGAAGAAACCAAACTTGCCCCCCACTTGACCTTGTACTTCCAGCCTCTATAACAGTGAGGAAATAAATTGCAATTGTTTACACCACAATGCAAAGGGTAGACAAGGTAAGAGAATTACCATATTTTTAGGACTATAAGATGCACTGGACCATAAGATGCACCCAGATTTTAGAGGAAGATAGGAAAAAAATTTTGAAGAAAAAAATGTGGTAAAATATTTAATAACCTGAGACCCTGCTCCACCACTGCGCCCCACTCCCCCACAGTGAGCCAGGTAAGCTGCATTCCAACTATAAGATGCACCCCCTTTCCCCCCAAAATTTTTAGGGAAAAGTGCATCTTATAATCTGAAAAATATGGTAATTCTCTTACCTTATCTACCGGTTAGGAAGACCTGTTCCTGAAGAAGAGATGAATCTATTAGGAAACTTAAATTTCTGATGTTCCAAAGTGAGCCACAGTTGGTTCAATGACCAGGAAAAACAAGAGGAGGCCTCCAAACACTAGATAGCCTTCAGTAATGGACAAGCTCAGCAGCAGAATAATTTAGAAATCAATGACTGTATGCCCATATGCTCTATGATTGTTCTGAGGAAGGAAAAAATACAGATAAGAGGGTTAAAGTGGATTGCAAAGAGGGTGAGCCTCGGACCCCACTGGTCGGGTTTATTGATTTCCTGGGGCACACTGAGAGCTTGGGACTTGAAATCACATCAGTTGATCCTCATACTTGCTGAATGAAGTCCTTGAAAGTAGACTTCATAGATTCACCTGTCTACAAGTTCACATGTCTATTTTTAAGTTCTTGAGCTCACAGGGACTTATTTAGGAGCATACTTAATGAGTGTCACAAGTTCTGTCTAATGAATACATTAATTTTCTCAGCAGTCATCCAACATGACATTACGTCCCGCCAGAGTTTAAAAGAATACCTTTTATGCAAATTTCAGAGGCCAAAACTGACTGTCAACATCAGTGCTACCAGCCATTCAAATTCAGTTCACCCGGACGATCACATTCTCACACACACACGCACACGTGCACACACAGGTTCGTGGGCAAACTTCTTAAAACTCAATTTCCCTTTCTATTTAAATGTCTAGAAAAGAGCAGCTCAAGGCGATAATGAGGAAGTGCCCATTTCATAGCTGAACTGTTTTCGTTAATGGGAAAATAGAGTGAGTGGCTGGTAGTGAGGTCTGGCCATCAATGGCTAAACCGATCGAGAGCACAGACTTGTCTTGCAGATTCAGCACCTGGCAATCAGCAGGGTGAGGGGCACCAGGGAAGGAAGTAGGGAGCAAACGCTTTCCTTGCTTTTTTTTTTTTTTTTTTAAGTCGTACATGTTGCCAAGGAAACCACCTCCTTTGTGTGGTATATTCACGGAGGCTCTGGAGGTAGACTCCAACTCAAAGAGTTGCGAGCTCCTTGAATTTTGTCATTTTTAATGACGGGAAATTAAGGAGATAAAAGTACTTGACAGAAGGTGGAAAAACACCCTGACACTTCTGTGGAGTTGTCCCTGTTTGGGGAAAGAGGCAGCTAAGCCAATAAGGACAGTTTATTTTGAAATATTTGTTGAGTATGGAAGTTTGAGGTAAATGAGAGATTGGAAAGCCTTAGTTCTCCCACAATATGAGTGTGCTTTCTTCCCGGAGAGGAAACCAGGAGCACAAGGACTACACTGAGAAACATTGCATGTAAGGCTCGCCAAGGTACTGGAGGGGTCTGGGGCTCAGCTGGAGAGGCCCCCCATGATGGAGGCAATGTCCTGGGCCTCCCTGGACCTACAAGGTTGGTGGCAGGATGATTAATTATTGCCATGACAATTGTGTCACATTCGATTACGAATTGGCATTTAAAATTCTCCATTTGTTTGCTGCCTGCACATAAAAATACAGTTAATTCCTGCATATCATATTCTGCAACATTGTTAACTTCACTTATTAGTTCTAGCAGCTTAATAGAAAGTTTTGCAGTTTTTAGGTAGACACGTGTCACCTGCAAATACAGTTTTACTAAAAAAAATTAGCATCACACAAATGTTGGAAGAATCAGTTTCCATGCAAGTATAAAATGAGGGTTTTCAAATAAATAAAAATGCTGCATTAATAAGAAAGTGGCATGATCTATGATTTCGATACAGGTATGTGTCTGTTACATACATACACATAAGCTCCAAGGCAGGAAAAAAAGAGGCAAAAATAAAATTCATTGTTGTGGTACTGGGGAGTTTTTGTGTCTTTTAAAAAAACTACAGTAAGTACTACTGTGTCATTTTCACGATTCACAGAATGGTACACACACTAAATAAAACAACCAACATTATTGCCATTAGAACCATCTTCTCTTTCTCCTAATTAACCCCATAATTTTCAGCTGTGGCAGGAGCTTTTTTTTTTCTCTCTGGTTTATTTTTTTGTCCCTGGATTGTTTGATTCACCTCCCTGGTTAAAGCTGAGCAAGCCTTTCCTGCCGGATATATCTAGTTGGTTTCAACTGGGGAAATCAAGGTCTCCATCAAGATTCACTTTATAAAGAACACCTGGAACCCTCTGACCTCTGTAATGTAACACTGTCCATGCATAGAGAATGATTAGGGTGATAATTTGTTTATAAATTATTTTCCTTGAGAAAATAAATGCATGCAAAAGGACTTGGAGCTCAGCTTGAAAGATTCTACAGTGTAGTCTTACAATACCTCGACATGTGTCTTCCATTACAGTATCCTGCAGGTTTTGGCTGTATTCTGGCCCCTCTTTCTGCCATTTATTTTGTATTCTCAAAACACTTATAACCCTCAACATCTCATAAAAAGTGCAATGGTGCTGGACCTACTGCAGAAATAAAAACAAAACAAAAAAAAAAAACAACAGAGTAAGAACATCTGGGAGAATGTCTAAAATGCTATTTTAACGAGTCTCTAGGTGCCTCCTAGGAAATGGTGTGGGAATCAGGGAGAAGATGGCAGCAGGTAATTAGGGGCTGGTGGGAGGCCTCAGAATCTTCACTGTAGCCTGGAAGGATCCGCTGACAACTGTGAACAGCACCTGGATGAAGTCACAGAGGGGGGCCTGGCACCGCGTCCGGGCTTTGGACAGGAGCATAAGTGTGATGGCTTTAGCACGTTGCCATCACGCTCTTCCAATGAACACGTGTGCAAAAATGCCTCTGCCATGGGGTCGTGCCATAATACCTGGATCAATTAGTGACCTCACGTGCAACCCTATCACTCTAAAGAGCGTCTGCAGGTCATTGTGTGCTAAAGGAATTCTGTTAAGTCTAGTAGGCCCACGGAATCCAATAACCTTCCTGGGTTATAGTCCTGTTGCTTGGCCTCAGAACTGTACTGTTCATGTGCCACTCATTTAGCTAGAGGGCCTGTGGCATTTCAGAGCAGGAGAGGCTGATTAAAGTTTTATTCTTATGCTGATGGCTTGGGGAAAGGGCACGCCAGGATGGAGGTTTGGCTGAATTTACGTTGTGTCCCTGAGGAGAGCAGCCACATTTGAACAGTGCAAAGAAGAAAGAATTTTAAAGAGCAGTCTTTTCCAGGGCCACTCACTTCAGAGGTAGTAGTGCACATTTACTGATTGGCAAATTGCTTTTTGAATGGAAACATTCCAAGTTGGAACACTGATGTTTTTAAGTAGTAGTGAACCCCTTGGAAGTGACCAATTTAAAAAGCCTCTAAAAGACTAACCATTTTCCTGTGGACACCATTATATCTTTGAACTTGGGAAGCAAGATAAAAGAAACATTACTCAAGATGCTCTTCACTTTTTATCATTACAGATCCCTAAGTGAAGTCACAAACCCAGAGGGCTAACTTTGTGCCGGCTCTCAGAATAGCAAGTTGAACAAGAGGTAGCATAGCACTCTTCATGGTGCTCTGTCTAGATGGTGGGAAAAAACTAGCACATTCTTGTAAGTATTTGAATGTTAGATTTTGAATGTCTCTGGAAGAATGAAGTGTCCTGTCTCATAATACAGAGGAGTGTGCTGAATGGAAAGAAATGAGATTGAAAAAATGAAGGGAAAATGCAGACAACTAAGACATGATATGAAAGTGCCCCAAGTTTGAAGTGAGAAACCTGTTTAATGTATGAAGAAAGGAAAAGAAAACAAGAGAGTTTAGAGAACTTGCATAGTCAATAATTAAAGGCAGAAGACTTCCGGTCAAGATGGAGGCATATGGATACACTGTGCCTCCCCACACAACCAAAAGAAGGATAAGAACAAATAAAAAAAATATACACACAACTTGAACTGACAGACAATTGAACTGTATGGAAGTCTGAGAACCAAGCAGTTAAGGAAGAAACATTCATCCAGATTGGTAGGAGGGGCAAAGATGGGTAGCTAGGGCAGAGAGGACTTGCAGAAGGGAGTGGCTGGAAAATCAGGGCAGGCAAGGTGGTGGCTGATGGAGTGGGCGGTCCCACATTTGTGAGCGGATAAACCGGGAGGAACAATTGGGAAGTGCAATGGACCATCCAACCCAGAGTTCCAGTGTGGGGAAATAAAGCCTCAAAACCTCTGACTGAAAACACCTGTGGGGGTTGAGGCAGCAGGAGAAACTCCCAGCTTCACAGGAGAGTTCATTGGAGAGACCCACAGGGTCCTAGAATGTACTCAAGCCAACCCACCCAGGAATCAGCACCAGAAGGGCCCAATTTGCTTGTGGGTAGCAGTGGAGGGTACTCGAAGCCAGCAGAGCCCTCTCAGACCCCTTCCCCACATGCTGCACCACAGCCCAGCAACATGGTTGCCCCGCCCTGGTGAAGACCTAAGACTCCGCCCCTTACTATGTAACAGGCACACTGAGACCAAAAAAAAAAAAAAAAAAAAAAAAAAAAAAAAAAAAAAAAAAAAAAAAAAAAAAAAA